>JAOBRB020232714.1:0-11817 GCA_027575285.2 Zoanthus pulchellus
ACTTTACTCCATTTTAAAATTAAATTTATCAAGGATTCCCATATATTAGTGTTTGTGTGTGTGTGGTGTGTGTGTGTGTGTTATGTTATTAACTTATTTATTCATTTTTATATATATTTTGTCCATAAATCTTAGTATAATTCTTTTACATTTTCTGCTTATCCCAAGCCATTTAAGCCTCTGGCTTTGGCCTTACTTATATTCTGTAAACCTGTCAAATGTAAATTAAAAATAAATAAATAAATAAAATAATAAGTGATTCCACAGTATATCACGTCTCTTTCCCCGATCAAAATGTTACTGTGTGGCGATACTATTTTTCGATGACAATGGTTTGGTGAATCAATGAGTGATAAACTTTTCTTGCTAACAAAATCAACAACAGATGATCGGATAGAACTCCGAAACAAAGTGTGACAACACTAATTTTATACTAAATGAAACTAAATGTATGCCATGGATCTTTTGAACGCTTTTCACATAGCTGAACCTAATATACATAAGAAAACAAGTATTTGTTATTAAGACCATACTTTGTTTAAATTACACACAATTTAAGGTCTTATTTACCTTCCTGTAAGAGTACATTACAAACAATAAACAGCAGAGAACTACAGCGAAAGTACCAGATCTTAATTTGTCAACAGCGACCAGCGAGAACAAGATGGATCCAGTCATTCAATGATTCATGACCTTGAACGTTTACGGACCCAAAACCTACCTAGCGATCCCTGGCTGCAAATAACTATGGTCTCTTTCCATATTCCGGTCTTTACAACGCTATTAATTTAAAGTATTAAGGGTAGAGGAAATAACGCCTTTTAATCATTGGATGTTTTTTTTTTTGTGTAATAAAAGCGCAAAGGTTCACTTTTCGCAGTAAATTTGAGGACCGTCAATATTGACTAACCGGGGATGGGGACAAATTTCCACATCCGACCTTTGTACGAAAATTGGTAACCTGGCAATTACACCAATTTATATTGAAGGTAGCCGGTGCATTTCCTAGGATTTCGTTGTTAAGGCTTGTAAAAAATTCGAGTTTAATTTGTTGTGTTTAAAAGTTTGAAAAGTATATTTGAAAATGTCTTTTTCATCAGTCATCACAAGGTGAGATCCTATAATTACGCGGGCACTCTCCTTAACTTTTTTAAGTCAATTTTCTGCTATGTTACGATAGTCGATCGCAGGAACTCACTATAAAATTCAAAGGGAATCTTTATTTGCAAGTGTTTCTTATCGTGATTTTGTTTTGTTAGATTATCTTGCAGAAATTCGTTAGGATTTGGTGCGAAATACCGCGTTATTCTAAGGAGAATGAGATCGCAACTACCTCAGGGATGCTCGGTTATAAAGGGCGACTTCGACTCGCTTCCCGCGAAAGTAAAAAACTATGTGATAGAGAAAGCTGCAATTTGTACCCCCGATAATATTCACATTTGCGACGGTTCTGAGGCTGAAGGGCGCTCATTAATCGATCTACTGTTGAACGAGGGTTTGGCTGTGAAGCTGAAAAAACGTGAAAACTGGTAAGTAGAAATATTTCTCTAGAAAATATTCCTAAATTTAGTCTACTAATTTAGTGTCAGTAAAATATGTTTTTTATTCTCCATAATGTTGACCATATTCGAAGTCTGGTTTGATTTGTCTTGTCTGAAATCATCTGATTATACTTGACTTCTACGTTTAGCTATCTAAGTGTAGACTTAACCCATATTTCAGCTTTTAGTTTTATCTAATGTTAATGTTCCTCCTTTTTTTAAAATCTGATCAGTTATCTTGTTCGAACCGACCCAAGAGATGTGGCACGAGTCGAATCAAAAACTTTCATTTGCACAAAAGATAAAAGCGATGCTATTCCGACTCCCAAGGAAGGTGTTCAAGGACAACTTGGCAATTGGATGTCTGAAAGCGATATGGAAAAAGCTTTGGGAGATAGATTTCCTGGATGTATGAAAGGTAAGAACTTAGTCCGTAGTCACATTTTCATCAAGTATTTAATGTATGACATCGAACATGTAATCGAAATTATAGGGAGTAAAGTGTTTCCAACGATTTGCTCTCGTTAATTGTAAGACCATTCAGTTTGAATAGGTTTATGTATGAAGTAATATTTCATTTCACTTTAAGTTTTACTCTTAACTTAAATCTTAAGTTAATGGCAGCAGGCTCAAACAGATTGTTCATATTTTTTGCTTTGAGTCTAACTTAAAGCTAAAGGCAGCAACCATTTTATTAATTTGGCGATGTAAACTGTAGTTTTGAAAGTGTTTACACTATTTACGTGCATTGGTTAGCATAGGTTGAGAAAATCGTGTGAGTTGTCAGGATAAAGCTGGACCGCGTTGGTTTAGCTGTGTTTTGATTGGATGAGGTTGGGGGTGTGACGCGGGGGGTTTCTCGTGGCTAACGTCACCACAAATGACCTTTGTACTCTGTAAATAAGCTAAAAATATGTATTTCTTCCATGATGTGGCAATACCATTCAGATGGAAATAATTTTTTAAAAATATTTAAATAAACATATAATGATTTTATACAATTTAAGTTGAATCTGTTAATGATTGTTTATGTTTAATAAAATTGCAAATATTGTATGATTTTATTTCATATATTGTTGTATTATAAACTACTTCCAAACAGTTGTTTGAATTGCTTAAATTTAACCAACTCTGCAGTCGGCTAATCAGAATTCTCATTTGAGTTTTGGATAATTAATGAAAAAGTTTTGTGGATTTGTAGTTTTAATCAAGAAGCTATTTAGGATAGCTTCAAATTTAGTAAACACCTAAGTTATACATTTTACAGCTGTTCAGGAACTGCTCATCTATACATTAATTAATGAACTCACCACAAAAGCTGTGTTTAAAGATGCAGATAGACCTCTTTGCATTGACAAAAAGCTGAACAGCTGTTATTAAGGCCACTCTCTACCCCCCTATGGGTGTTTTTTTCGCTACTTTTAGTGACATTTTTGATATCTCCATAATTATTTTGAAAATCGAAAAAAATGACAATCGTTTTACAGATTAAGTTAAAAGGAAGCCTTGTACATATTTTCAGATTTTTCAGATGAAATTTGTGGGAGGAGATAGGTTTTTAAAGGTAGTATTTTTTAAGGGAAATTTGAATTTGGGTGAATTTTAGTGAAGTTTAAAAATAAATTTTGGAGTAAATATTTGATAAAAAATTGCCAAACTGTCCTCTAACCAAGTTGGAACATTCACATGGTCTGGAGGGACGGTTTGGTGGTCATCCCCCAAATTCTTCACATTCAAATACTTCTCTCAACTTATTCACTCTCCACCAAAATTTAGGGTAGAGAGTGGCCTTAACCAAAAATATTTGTATGATAAAATACTGTACAATATTAAAAATCTTATAAAAAAACTGTGAAATATAGAGACTGTAGTGCTAGCTAGTTGTTTTAAACTTGTAAAGAAAGACCTTAGACATATTTCTGGTCTTATATACATTATTAATATTATGGATATTGCAGTAGTTAGCAAGAAATGAAACTGGATTTTTTTTTGAACTTGACATTCATAGTAGAATTTAAAAGTATAAACCACTCAGGTTATTAGAAAAATCTCTTACGTTCTTAAAGAAATTTTAGACAAATTAAAAGTATACTATGACAAGAGTATGCTGAAGGATAGTAAATACAAATGTAAGCTGCAATGTTCTGATCAAATGAAATGTTATCTTATTAGCAATGGATAAATATTTTTTATAAGCAGTTTAATTTCTGATTGGATGGAGTATGACTATTAAGGCATACATAGGCATGCATAAGTCATTACAAGGCCAATATTCTTTGTAGTCAAATTGAAAATATGACATGCCAAACATTATTTTTACATGCAGGCTTTATAAATCAGGTAGTACTATTAATGTTGGTATATATATGCTAAACATATCAACCAATTTTGACCTTGATTTTTCACATTCATATAGTCGGTTACAATTTTGACCATTGAATTTGAGTTTTGACCCATTGATTTCTGCCTGACAGGTACACTGTACCCATTCAAACAATTTCAAAATGAATCACTGTTGTAGAATGATTATATTTAAAGTTTTTTTTTAAACTGGTAGCCAAGCAGTTAAGAAAAACAAACAGACGAAATTTGATTGGTGGCTCAATTTGTGATGTCAGCAGTTGTTTGTGACGTAGCTTATAATATTAGAATGATTAAAACAAGGAAAAAACATGGTTACTGTATGTTTTTGACAAAACAAAACTTCACAAGAGATAGATCGCCCAAAAATATCAAAATATCAAAGCAAACTGCCATGATATTAATGCTTTTGAATATCTTAAATACCTACATCATACCATACCACTGACAATCTCATTTCTGACCACAGTAGCAAACCTTTTCTTGACAATTTTTTTTGTTTCTATATTTAATTTCTCAATGTAATTTGTCTGATTTGAAAAAAATATTTCACAGAGTTAACCTACTACACAAACAGATTCAAACAAAAATAGGTTATTTTAGCTTTCAGTACTAGTTCTTTTTTAATTATCACAGTTAGACTAAATGATTTGCGAGATGATAAGTATTCATTCCCACCAGGCATGCCGCAAAAGGCTGTATGGATACTAATCCATTCCAGGATAGCTCACAGAAATCTCTGACCAGTACACATTTACCTACACAGAAAGGATGTAAAGCTTAGTTTGCTTAATTAGGTTCATATAAGTATTTATCAAATAAAAGCTCAGCAAAGCTGGGATTGATTTTGTGACCTTGTGGTTAGATAGCACAGGTTCTTGCATGACTAAAAAATTACAATGTGGTCCACACATTGCTTGTATATATTTTATTGCAGAGTGCCGTGTCTTAAGTATTTTGATTAGTTGATTGGCCATAATGAAGTCCAATTGATGATATTGGACTAGTGAAGTTCTGTGCCTTTTCATGAAAATCACTGTTCTTAGAATCGCTTTCATTTTTCAAAGGACGCACTATGTATGTAATGCCATTCAGCATGGGTCCAGTTGGGTCACCCGTGTCAAAGATCGGCATTGAACTGACTGACTCTCCGTACGTGGTACTGTGCATGATGATAATGACAAGGTTAGGGACGCATGTTATGACAGCACTTGGCAATGGAGATTTTGTCAAATGTTTACATTCTGTTGGTACACCCCTTCCAAGAAAAGACAATGGCAACAAGTGGCCTTGCAATCCCGAAAAGACTGTAATTTCACATTTTCCAGATCGTCGAGAAATCATCTCTTTTGGAAGTGGTTATGGTGGCAATTCTCTTTTGGGAAAGAAGTGTTTTGCTCTGAGAATAGCAATGAGAATGGCACGAGATGAAGGCTGGCTAGCAGAACATATGTTGGTATGACACTATTTAACAATAGAAGGGTCTAGTCTTCTGATGAAGTTCCAATCTCTCATTAGGTACAGTAGATATGAGATAGATTGTGTTTTATTTTAAGACACTTTGCAGTTTTTACTGATTCATAATTACATCTGTACACTTCATAAAAATTAGTTTTGTATAATTGCTGTGAGCAAGTGAAGAGCGAAATAAATGCTGTGTACGGCAGCAAGGAATTCTGGGTTGAGCAGTGTACTAGAGATGCGATGGATTCTGTCTGTATCTAAACCTCATTTTCAAGTTGACACTGCACGTGTCACTCTTCTGACATATGCAATAGTCGTGGTCCATTGATTATGAGTAGTTGAAGCTTGGAGTTTTGGAAAATTGTTAAAGTTGTCAGTGATTTTGGGCTTAATGTGAGTTAGTTTGAGATTAATTTGAGTTTTAAGATCACATGCACACTGTATGAGAATTTCACATAAGGAACGTGTTTGTTTTGGTCCAATTTGCAAAAAATACGTTGGTTAAAAACATCTTTTTGTTATATATAATTTATCATGACAGTTACATCAACACGGTGTGCTCACTTACCCATTGTGAACTTGTGAAGAAGAAAATTCATTCTCCAAGATAGATATAAGCTAATGGATAGCAAGAAAAAACAATAGCTAAAGTAATTCATACTTCAAGCATGCAGCTATACTCTGATATACATGGTGGTAGATCAACTAAAAATCAGATTAGAAATGTTAACAGTGTGTCAATGTTAATTTTGTTATGGCAAAAAACGTTGGCTAACTACCACTAAAAATGGAAACAACTCTACCAGAGCTCACAGCACTTATCCCATTACATCTTGATTACTACTAGTAATTATTAATACTTTTTATGTTGTGTTTAATGATAATAAATTATAATAAAAGTGTCTTGATTATAACAGTTTGGTTCAGTAACCATATGTAGTGAGTGTTGGAACTTCATCAAGAGTCACATTTATTGTTTTTGAACTAGACCCTTGAATTACACATCAAGGACAAATGAACAGCAAGTCAATAGGTCATGAGGCTGTAGGCCAAATAGGCTGTTAAAACTCGTAGTCCATGAGGTTGAGAGTTGTTAGTGTTTTATTATAAACCTACTAAGTTGTGAAAAAAGAATGCACAAAATAATTTTTCAGTGAAATCGTGATATTATAGCAGAACATGCCATAAACAGCTAGTGCATGCCTCATTACTGTTCAAGTACTCCTGTGTAAGTACTAATGAGTGAGACTGGGTCTAGCGTTGTGCTTGTTTCAAGATGGCTGCTCACTAGATGAAACAACATTCAGCATGAGTATTTTAGTCTTTATCAATTACTATTTTGATCCACCATCTTTTCTTTATTTATTTAGTAGTGTATCACAAATAGAACTCTAGAACAGTTGCCAGTCAGAATGTAGTATGTGTGTCAGACCATTAGTAGGTTTATCTATTAGTATAAAATTATTAATGCACATCCTGCATTCTAATTTGCTCTCTATAGGTTTTTGTATAATATCCCTTGTATGAAACGAAGACTCCTCTGAAATTGTCTTGAACTAAAAATGGCTTACACGCTTAAAACATCATTTATGACAGATTTAGAAATACGGAGCAACAACTTATTGCAGTTTTTAACAAATTTAGCTATGGTCTTTAACTTAAGCAAAGTGAAGAACCTTGCTAAATTCATTTCGTTTGTGCAGGGAATTGTTTTTTTCTAGGAATGTAGTTGCATAGGAATTGTAGTTACTGTGTTTGATAACTTTGCATGACCATAATTTACAACTAAAGTGTGTTAATTTTCACAATTTAGATCACAGGAATTACCAACCCACAAGGAGAGAAGAAGTACTTTGTTGCTGCATTTCCCAGTGCTTGTGGCAAAACCAACCTTGCAATGATGAGGCCTACACTTCCTGGTTGGAAGGTTGAGTGTGTGGGTGATGATATTGCCTGGATGTGGTTTGATGAGACTGGACAGCTGAGAGCTATTAACCCAGAGAGTGGCTTCTTTGGTGTTGCCCCTGGGACCTCAGACAAAACCAACCCTCTAGCCTTGAAAGCATGTGAGAAAGATACCATCTTTACTAATACGGCTGAAACGAGTGATGGTGATTTTTGGTGGGAAGGTTTGTAATGTATTTTATTGAATACTTTTAGTAAGCATTTTGTGTTTTATGAATTTTAGTTAAATAAGTTATGTTTTTCATCACAGGTGAGGTATTAACAATCTTAGTCAAATGATCTTCGGACTGGCTCAGATTTTGCTTTATTTTTTTTAGCTTTATTAATATTTGTCATCAACTACATGCTCTTAAGTTTAGTTTTGAAGCACCAATGTGAGACATTCGCTGTTCTGTCCAAGAAATCATGTGAACAAAAAATGCTATTTTACAAGTATATATACCCCTTTCAGCCCCAGTTCAATTATTTAGTTTAATAGTTTACTTTGTTTGATCAATTTTCATTTTCTCACTACCAAATGTCTTATTTTGTATTTGTTATGTAAGGAGAAGTTTGTAATATTACCACCACCTGGTTAGTCTAGTTGATAAGCTAAATCCTTTCGATCCTAGTGGTCCATGGAGCCGGCGCTTATCTCCGGTTTCTGTAGTGTTAAGCGGATGAGAGTCTTTGACTCCCCCTGGACGGGACACTAATCCATCGCAGGTTAGCTACCAACAAACGCTGGTACTCATTTACCTACCCCGGGAGGATTGAAAGCTGAGTTGGCTTAGGTGGAAAAGAAGGCCACACAAATTTTCAAATCTCGGCAAAGTGCCGGTATCGAACTGGGGACCTTGTGGTTGGAAAGCAGAGATCTTACCAACTACACCAACCATGTCCGCCTGTCTATTTTGTGAGAACCCAAGGTTCAAATTCCTGCCCGAACAACACTTAAGGTCTTAAAACAGGGGGGTGCACGGCTGCAAAAGTCCACAATTTCACTCAATAGTAAAATAAATAAACAAAAAAGTTTCATTGAAAAGTCGTTGGAGATATTCTGAAAATAGAAAGGACCTTTTATTTTATTTGCCTATTTTCTTTTACATTGACAACCCTGTCAGCTTACTGAAACATTTTAGCACCCGCTGCACCAATTGTTTCAATGGAAAAGTAGAGCTAAATTGAACGTATGAAGTATAGATAGTTTTTGTGGTTAAAACTAACTATTGATAAACTGTTGTGACAAACGTTGGTGTTTCTAAAGAAACCGATTTCTGATAAAAATATAAGTTATAAACCGTGTGAAGTTTCAGACGTTAGTCTTTCGTCGGAGTAAAAATGGAGGTCAGTGAATTAGACAGTAAGTTTTTTCCTTTTAATATGGGTTTTAATTAACTTTTTATCATATATAGTTAGCTACTGTAAAAGGTAACTTGAAATCGCTGAATTGGGGATATTGGGTGCAGTGATGTGCTTTTATGGAACTATTTGGTACAATGTCAGTATTAAATTCTTTTTATCTTAAAACATAGTTTCGCATTTTTTCCTGCTTGTTGTTGTTTTTAAAAAAGATGGACAATTAGTTGTTCTTCTCCTATTTATTGTAGGTTTGCCACCTCCACCAGATAATGTTTCAATCAGATCCTGGAAAGATGAAGAAAACTGGAAACCTGGCGGATCACCTGCAGCGCACCCGAACTCTCGATTCACCGCATATGCAAACAACTGTCCAATCATGGACAAGGACTGGGAGAAGCCTGAAGGTGTACCAATCAGTGGAATTCTGTTTGGTGGTCGCCGACCTGAGGGAGTGCCTT
The DNA here is from genome assembly GCA_027575285.2 of Zoanthus pulchellus. Taxonomy (NCBI): domain Eukaryota; kingdom Metazoa; phylum Cnidaria; class Anthozoa; order Zoantharia; family Zoanthidae; genus Zoanthus; species Zoanthus pulchellus. Next base: position 9,131 of record JAOBRB020232714.1, read on the forward strand.
TAGTTTATGAGGCTTTCAATTGGCAGCATGGAGTGTTTATTGCCTCAGGAATGATGTCGGAGTCGACTGCTGCTGCAGAACACAAGGGGAAGGTGCTGATGCACGATCCATTCGCGATGCGTCCATTCTTTGGCTATAATTTCGGCAATTACCTGGAGCACTGGCTCAGCTTTGGCAATAAACCGAATTTGAAACTGCCAAAGATCTTCCACGTCAATTGGTTTAGAAAAGAAAATGGAAAGTTCTTATGGCCTGGTAAGACGCCACTGCATACATTACCAGGGGGTACTCACTAGAGGTTTTTTTTGGGGGAGGGGTGCCGCTAGACTTTTACAAAGCTGACCTTGTTTTAAACTGAAAATGGATTGATTTTGATACGCCGTTCTAGAATAGCTAATCATGGTCCTTTCAAGTCAGTTTATATGGAACAGTGAATAGATTTGCTGTCTGCATGTTCCAGGAAAAGATATAGAACTGACACTAATTAGCAAATGAGCTCTAAACAGAGAATTTGCCAGTGAATCAAGTAAAAATTCACGCACATCGAAACCCAGTCAAACGAATTCTCATTTAGAATGAAGAATTGCTTCCACTCGTGCTAAACCGTTTGTAAATATTGCAAAAGTTTATGCCCTGTTGTGGACAAAGTTTCTGTTATCTATACGCCCTCTTCAAAACTAGATGGTCTCAAAACCACCATCATCATCATTATCATAATAATAATAGTAATAATAATAATGGTAATGATAATAATAATAATAATAATAATAATAATAATAATGATGATGATGATACTTTATTTAACGTGAATTGCAAAGGAAGTGGTTGCTCATTCTTCCTAGCCAAAGGCTAATGTTTAATCGCTTGACGGCTCAGATCTTATTGTTAAAGTCGAATTTGCTGAGGGGGGAAAACCGAAGTACCCGGAGAAAAACCCTCGGAGTCTGATTGAGACCGACAGATGTCAGCCCACATGTCGAGCCCAGGAATCGATCCCTGGTCGTAGAGATAGAAGGCACGACTATGCCAACCTAACTCCCTACCATAGAACAGCGGCACGTATCCGGATTGTCAGTACATGGGGGATACCCGGTAATAAGATAAAATACAAAATTAAAAAAGACACGGCTTTTCCATGCTGACCTATTCAAAAGATAGTTTTAAATCAAGATAGTGGCCAAAGGAAAAGAGTGTTTATGGCAATGTTTTCTATTTTTTTATTATGCCAATTAAAATGAATTAGTGACCGATATTCTTGGAATGTATAAAGTTTTGTCTTCAGCATTGTGTTAAATTTGATCTTTTAATCGCCTTATTTTACTTTAACAGGCTTCGGTGAGAACAGCCGTGTTTTAGATTGGTGCTTTAGGCGATGTGACGACCACGACATCGCCGAACGAAGTCCTATTGGTTACATCCCCAAAACGAATGCCATTGATGTTGAAGGGCTTGAAAAAGTCAACATGGAGAAATTAAATGATATACCAAGAGAGTATTGGATAGATGAAGTGAAAAGACTTCGACGCTACTACGATGAACAATTGGGCAGTGATCTTCCAGCTGCCATAGAGAAAGAACTAAATGACTTGGAAAAGCGCGTTAAAGCTATTTAATATCTTTTGTCTATAGCTGTCTAATAGGTATTTTTTTACCATTGTATACTGAGGTCAAGGTTATGGTCGTAGATTTTTCTAATATAATATATTGCTAATGTATACTTAGATTCATATTTCAAGAAATTATCTAATCTCCTAAAGAGAGATCTTTTAAACAAGGTAAACTTTCCTATTTTCAATAAGACGGCTAACGTTGATCGAAAACTACTTCAACAAATAATTTAACGAATAAATCAACACTTTGTATCGACGTTAATGCTATTACAGAAGTACATTAAAATGCATAAGGTGTATTCCTGTTCCATACGTCATGAAATTAGTTAGATAATATATTTATTTAATTTTGTGGGCATATGCTAACAAGCTTTCTTGAGCTTAACTTGAAATGCCACTACATTTTTTGATAAATTGTTGGCCATGAGGCATAACTCCGCATTAGGACTATCGAGCTTTATCAAGTTGAAAATGATCGGTTATGCGTCCCAACTTTTTAAAACAAATTAGATTAGAAATTCTAAGATGATACTTGGTCAGATACTGGTATACTGTACATAACTACAATTACCTTATTGTTGGCGATTTATTATTATTATTATTATTAAAGACAAGTGCGGTGCACGTTTGTAATTATGTAAGACGGCTGTAGAAAATTCCCAGGACTTATTGCCTACTAAATAACTGGGGTACCACGCCAAAAGACTTTTCTTTCTATATAAGAGTACCTTGGAATATGTACATTTTTTCATCTAAAGCTTTAGAGTATTTAAGCTTTCTTTTTAATATTAGAATTAGTAAACTTCTGAATTTTGCTGTAATTTCCTGATAACATTAGCCTGCTTTTCTTGGTTATTGCATAGACATACTGCAGTAATTCAAACAAGTGTATGGTTCTGTATTGAATTTAACCCAATTAAATACTGAAAATTGCCTGACCGAAGCTTGTTCTTGATTCATTTATTGCTGCGAAGCCTTAGCGAAGCAGCACCACTATTTATGACTGACCGCGTGGGGCCTGGGCTGTTTATAATCTGTGATCTCTCTCGATCCGATTTTTTTCGGTGGCGATGATTT
>JAOBRB020232814.1:0-11817 GCA_027575285.2 Zoanthus pulchellus
ATCTGTATAATGTAAAGGAAAGCAAAAAATCAGTTTTGTTAATGATATTTTTGTAGCTTTTTTGAAATGATTAACTTAAATTTTGACCAACCTAATTAAATATTCAGGAACAGAGTGGGATTAGTAGGAATACTCTGTAGGTGCGAAAGGGTTAAGCCACGACCACGTTGACCTCAGTAAGATTGAATACCTCCTTTGGGAATGTCTCCTGAATGAAAGAGTAAGGGGATACGTTTGGCGGGACGTCTTCTTCGTTTGGCTGGAGCTCTTTGTCTTCGTCGTCTTCTACGATAGGCCATCGTGGTAATGGTAGAGGGTGTGGAACAGAGTGGTCTTTATACCATCATCGGAATAATAATCCCAAACTTTTACCCAACACTCCCTTTCCAGCCCGAGCAAGAATCTTAATAGCTTTCAGAAATTGGAGAGGGTTGCCTCCACGTTGACCTCGGTAAGATGGAATGTTTCCCACGTACGGACGTAATGTCATACGTTTGGTAGAGCGTTGTCTTCCTCGTTTTGCTGGAGCTCTTTGTCTTCGTCGTTTTCTACGATAGGCCATAATTGTAATGAAGGGACGTGTGACACGGAGTGTTCTTTTATACCATCTACATAGTCCCGTTTGGGCTGATTCCAGTAGCGTTGCATGAGGGATTCAGGAAGAAGAGGGGCCACGTCCACCATCATGTCATGGGTCTATATCAGTTCGTTTTGGTTTTTGTGGAACAGACATTTTTCATAGGATGTGTAGGCCAAATGACTCGGAGCCACTTTGCGATCATATTGACAAAGGTCCAACACCCCTTTCACGATCATGGATGCCCATCCTAAAGCAGCTAGAATCCACACATTGGACAGCAAGGATGCCACCACCGTTCCCGTGCTTAACAGGATGAGAGCCACGACGTTAAGACCTCGCTGTACACGGTGAAACCGACGGTGATTTTGTAGATGACACCAATAATAAAAATGACCATGTCTCATGTTGATCGGGGTCGTCTTCTCATACGTCGTTGTCGTTCAGCACGTCTTGCTTGGGACACAGTACGTCCACCCGAGGTGCGTGTCGAGATACGTTGCGATTGAGGATCCCGATTGTCTTTATACACGGTGGTAATGGTATTGATGTGGGTAACCCCATGGATATTACGTCCTTGTAACCGCTAATCTTCATCTTCTCGTAACAACTCGAGGGTTCGGATCAGCTCTGCATGGCTGTTGGGACGTGGAACAAGGGGTGGACGTTCGACGGGTCGTGGCGTGGCAGGGGATGGTGTAGCCTGTGCAGCCACAGCAGGAGGGGGTGAAGGTCTTTGGCGGCTAGCAGCATGCAATTGGTCCAAGGTATCTTGTAAGTTTGGCGCTGAAGGTCCTGCTACATCAGAAGACGTAAGACGATGCATTTCAGCCAAAGGATCATCTAGGTGATGGGTGTAGACGCTGCTGATGGAGATGGGGTGGCACGGCAAGGTGGAGGAGGGGCGTTGGCAGGTGAGGCCCCAGGGGTTGTTGGGACTACACCACCTACACCCACGGGTGGAATAGGTTTGGGTGAGGGTTGAAAAGCCAATTCGGGTTGGTCTCCCTCGTCTAGGATGGAGGTGTCAGGTTGTTGTTGGATACCCGCTTCGGTGAGGGCTGTTTGTATAATGTCTGCTGTTTGGCCAAGAACCCCCTCTACTGTTTGTGCCGCAGCCTTGGGTATGGATTCCGTCACAAACGGAATGAAGAGTATGCGAGGCTTACCCTAGATTTATTTTTTGCTAATCACCTTTATAAATTATTTTTAAGGCGAGATTTAGCAACGGGTCGGTCAGAATTTTTAACCACGGAGGTGATCCGTTAATTTTTTTTGTTTTCTTCTTCTTCAGATTACTTTTCATGAGGACACGTTCATGGAATGTAAAGACGTTTTGCACCGCCACGTTGCTGATTTCGCCTTGAGTCATCTCGTAGCCTGGCTCACCGCTATGGACAGAATACGACATGACTCTCTCTATTGTTTATGTCAGCCCGTCACCTACGGCTATAATCATGTAGAATGTCATAAATTTGTAACAGAACTTTATTTCAAAGACAATTACTGTCGTTTTGTTTTTATTAAGAATGGTCGATGTACATTGATGCAAGTCATTGAGCCTATGTTTTAAATAAATATAGTCCCATGTTCATGGTTGTATGTTTTATGGTGTCTCTTAGATTACATTTATGTCAGAGACATTCTCACAAGAAACTGTTCATCGTTTTTTCCTTTGTAAAACATGTTTCAGGAGTACGAGGTGCACGCATGCGTCTACTTCATCTCCACATCGGGAGCTGCCATTTCCTTTCTTTTCTTGTTAAACTTTTCTTTATCTTCCATGACATGTCTCAGGAACGTACAAACTCCTAACATAGCAAAATTCTTTTTTGTCCAGTACTCTGATCTCATGTGCCATGCCATGTGTTCATTTCCTTTATCCAACACTTTTCGAATGGTTCTAGGATCACACTCCAGTTCAATGTATTTCAAAGCATCAGACAGAGCAGAAAACAGCTCCTCGGGTCGGTTGATTCTAACATCCATGTCCCAAATGAAGCATTTGGCCTGGCTGTTGTCCTTTTTATAGTTGCAACGACAGGTCACATGCTTTTTCTTGTTTCTCTTTGATTTTCCGCTGACACCGTGTGATCTCTTTCTGTAATTGTTTCACTTGTTTCAAGACATTTTCCTTTTCTTTTTCCACGCAGCGTTCTTTGGCTTCAGCATCCATCTTCTCGTACAATCCATACGTCTCTGATAATTTTTCATGTTCGCTCTCTTTCTTCCCTAACACTTTTTCGAACCGTTTCAGGCTCCGTTTCGTTTTAAGATAGTCTGCATACACTTGCAACTTCCCATGCACACGTTCCTGCTCCATGGTTTACTACACAAATGATCTTTGTTACCCTTCGCTCTGCTTTTATAGCTCAACCCAGTTCATCAAATTCCTCTTCGGCTTCCCACAATGTCTTAAACAAAGGTTTCACTTCCATCGTCTCCGTTCCTAGACGTTTCATCCTCTTTCTTGCTTCATCGTTTTCTCTAACACACACCCACGTCCACAACCTACAAATCCCTTCTACCATTTGAAGCATGCTGCGGGGTTCTTTGGTTTTTCGAAAACTATGACATAATGTCTGAACCTCGTCAAAAATAGCTCGGCGGTCCTCGTCCTCCAACATCAGATCAATAAACGTGTCATACTGTAAATCCCAACCGCCCACGTTCCACTGTCTCAACACATCCAGCATATCAGGCATCTTTGCAGCAAATGATTCCTTGGCGCCGTCGTTCCTCTTTTTATACGACTCACAGGAGTCTCTGCCATCCACGCCTCCAAAACATGTGGGATTTTCATCTCACCACGTGGCAAACACCGACGTTTAGGATAAACGTCGGAAAGTGACATGAACGTACTTTTACCAAGTCGTCGGTCACCCACGAGTTACCTCTTGTTGCGCGCGATCTGTCGCCCTGATCCAACGCTGTCCTCTACTATGGATACACATCTCCCAAAACATAGCATCAAGACCCATCCCAAAGACAAACCATGGATCACAGAGGATATCAAGATTATGATCTCCAAAAGACAGCATGCCTGGTCCTCTGGTCAACCTCTCGAGTACAACTTCTATCGAAATAGAATAAACAAACTTTGCAAGTCAGCTCGTAGAAAATACTATAACAACAATATCCTTAACACCCAGGCTCACGATCCAAATAAATGGTGGAAATTTGAAAAGTTATATCTGTCGCCGGTCTATCTAAATCTGAACCAATGTCAAGTATTTGTCATGACGGTCAGTTTATCAAGGGTACGGAGCTCGCTGAGTTAATTGCCTCTTCTATTTGTAAAGTTGCTAATGGCCTACAACCCCTCCAATTTGACAAACTTCCAATTGATTCTGTACCCGATTTACCATCACTAAGGCTCAAGTTGAAGCTGAGTTAAAAAGGCTACGTCTTCACAAAGCTACTGGCCCAGACGAGATTCCCAATTGGGTACTTAAGCTTTATGCTCCTGCCCTCGCTGGACCGATCTGTTCTATCTTTAATGCAAGTATTGCCCAGGGTGTCATACCATCTCTATGGAAGTGTGCTGATGTGATTCCTGTACCAAAAGTACCCAAACCCAAATCCGTCGATTCAGATCTCAGGCCCATCTCGCTGACCCCTGTTTTGAGCAAAATACTCGAACACTTTGTTTCCCGCTGGCTACTACAAGTGATTGAGCCTTATATTGACATTCTTCAATTTGGAAACACTAGGAACTGCTCTACAACCCATGCCTTAATCCACTTCATCCACAACTGGCTTGCCGCTCTCGACAGCCCCCAAGATAAATCCATCTGAACTTGTATGATTGACTTTTCTAAGGCCTTCGACCATAATATACTTCTCTTTAGACTTCGAATATTTGGCGTCCCTCCCATCATGCAGATTTCCTTCAAGTACGCAACCTCAGTGTCAAAATGGATCAGATTAAATCATCATGGCATCAAATTAATGGTTCAGTCCCCCAGGGCACCAAATTGGGGCCAATATTTTTCTTAGTCATGATAAATGACCTTGAATCCAACTTCCAATATACAAATTCGTTGATGATTGCACAGTTTATGAAGTCCTCCCGAACTTTGCTATCTTAGCACTTCAAACAAACATAGATGGTATTTCTGAGTGGATTCACAATAATAACATGCTATTGAACGTCAAAAAACCCAAAGAACTCCGCATTTCGTTTCCATTAGATCTGTAAAACCTTTTATCGGCAAACAGTGAGATAAAGGTAGTCGACGAGATTAAACTCTTAGGCGTCACTATGTCCTCTGACCTGTCATGGAACTCTCACATTAACGATATCTGTTCCAAAGCTAGCAAACGCCTATATGCCTTACGTGTACTAAGACGTTCTGGTGCCCCGCCAAAAGACCTAATCACAGTTTATTGCGCCTTCATCCGACCAGTTCTTGGGTATGCCTGCCAAGTTTGGCACTTCTTACTACCAAAGTACCTCTGCGATCAAATTGTATCTATCCAAAGCCGTGCACTCAAGATTGCTCTACCGTAGGTTTCATATCAAGAACCTCTTATGTACACTAATCTGGAAACGCTTGAACACCGCAGACAACACCAATGCCAAAAGCTCTACACGAAAATTCTCAACCAAGAAAATAATAAGCTCAAAGAACTTTTACCAGCGCCTAAACAGTACAGACACTCTTTAAGAATCACCCGCAAATTTGACATGTAGAACTGAGCGATTTAAGAAGAGTTTTATTCCATCCTGCGTAAATATATGCGACAACCTTACCATTTAGCTTTTAAATATTTTAATTTAATATTTTATATATTTCAATTTAATTTAATATTTAATAGTATTTTAGTATTCTAATTACAATTTTTCACCGTTTGTAAATAGTCCAGTTTTTAAAATTGCATTGCAAAAAACAATATAAATATCTATTTTTCAAACACATTAAGGTTTTGCTATTAAACTTTACAGAACTGACGAGGATTAATTTTATGGTAGGAAAATGGTTCTTGATTTTTTGTAAACTGCTAATTGATAATGACTATGATATAAGAGATTTTCTTTACTTTGTTTTTAGACATTGAATTATAGCTCGCTTTTCTGAGGTTGTTAGCAGAGCGGCTAACGGCAGTTTTTTGGCCGAATCATTCATTTTTTGATACAAGCCTAAAACTTGGCATAAATAAACTTTAGGCCCATCATTATGAATCCAAACATTAGGTAGCCCGAGTAAACGCGTGTGTACAAGTCTAGTTACCTTAAGCAGCGCGCGCTAACACGACCGACGCACGCCGGTTAAAAAGGCGCTGAAACAAACTTTGATGAATTTGTTCGGAAGCAAAGTGATTATAAATTAACTGGTTGCACGTACTGCAAGAACCTGGAGCAAAAGTAAATGTTAAAATAATTGAAGGTTATTAATTTACTTTATAAAAAGATTTTTTTCAATCTTTTTGGTACTTGAAGATATAATTTTGATGTTAAACATTCACAGTTCTGACAGACCAATACGGCAATCGACAAGGGTAAGGTTGAGTCTGGGAACGAGAATGTCCAACACGGAGGCCAAAAGCTACTTGTTGACCTCCGTGAAGATCACGACGACCGCATGACGTGTACAAGCTAGTACGCTTTAGTTTCCACTTTAGTTTCAGTTGGCCTCCATAACAACAAGAACGTCCGTTGCCTAATCCTTTCAGTCTTAGTTGTATTGCTAAATTCTCCCAACTTGTTCTCACACCTTTCACTGAACAAGTTTGAGAGAATTTTACTTTTAATTTTCTGTTTTGTTTGCCTTGTTTGATCATTTCTCATTCTCAAATGTTTTGTATTGTATCTGTTATGTAAGGAGAAGTTGGGTGTCGATAACTGATTGGGACTGAAAGGGTTAAGGTCTCTAATGAGTACGCTTACTGGAAGATAACCTGAGATGGATTAGTGTCGAGAGGGAGTCAAAGATTCTCATCAACTTAAAACTTCAGCTCAATCTTCTTTCTTTACCCATATCTATAACAGCTTAACTGCAGGTGGTATACTATTGTCTCATCCATACTGCTAAATTCACGGTCTCTAATCAGAACATCATATGTGGTCACCGAAGCCTTCACAATCCTGATCTGTAGTTTTTTGGCAGGATAAGTTCTAAAGAGATTTCGTAAATACCTGTCGAAGTTAACTTACTGGACGTAAACTGGCGTTAAGTCAGACAAGGTTGTGACATGAAAAACGTTTTAGGCATGCGAACTAAATAAACACGTTTTCGCAGTTGCCTTGCATTCGTACCTGAGTAACTAGATTCTTTATCCAATCGCACTGTACAGAAATCGTATCTCTAAGAAGAAGAAAACAATTTTAAAGTTTGTGGGTGTAAAAACACGCAATTTTTATAAAATCGTTTAGTTTATACTTTTATGTTTAAGAAATCATTTGTTTTCTGTTAACTGGGTATTTACACATGACACTTAAGACACCCTATTTAAACAAAGTTATACCTTAAAAGTATTTAAATATCAAGAACCTTGAACACCATACCCTATGTCGCAGCACATACAGGTCTATCTAGCCCATATAAATGCGTGCCGTTACCCCCCCTTGCATTCAACTACAATTTGCTTGCCTGTTGGATTATATTCCCTTTTGGATAATATAGTAGTTGTTATCTTGTCCTTTTTACAATCGTATCCATGCAATCTCCTCTAAAGACCCGTTTAAACGGATCAAACATGTTGGTCAAACATCATCAAACATTTGTTGTCGTGAAGATGTGATAATATGAAGATAAACATCATGTATAGTTAGCACAAATGTGCTAGTAGCTAACTTAAAGCCACGATATAGGGCACTATGGCCACGTTGGTAGTGGGCTTTACTTCTAAATCTACCATAAAAAATAGTGAGCCTGATTGCTAGCAGCCATGGACAGCTGTTTTGGCCTTTTTAGCCTTCATCAGCATGGCATAGCTAGCAAACGGGCAGCTTAATGTTTACCAGCTGTCCATGAGAATCACTGGCTCTTATAAAAAAATGAATAAATTCTAAAACAAAATAAAGCCCATGCCGGAATGAAAAGTGATAAGGCACGATACAGAAATTTAATGATGTGCCCTTAAACTCATTGTATACAACTTTTATTTCACGGAAGAAGGAAAGAACTATCACAAAACTGACGCACTACGCTTTTATCACAACATATGTTCTTTGTGGGAACCGCTGAGCCTGTTTGCTAGCTATGCCTTGCTGATGAGGCATAAAAAAAAGGCCAAAACAGCTGACCATGGTTGCTAGCAATCAGGCTCACTATTTTGTATGGTAGATTTAGGGGTAAAGCCCACTACCAATGTGGCCATGGTGCCCTATATCGTGGCTTCAAGTAAGCTACTAGCACATCCCACAAGCATTACGCGTACGCTTTTATCACTGAGCGTATCCTATGACTTACCTATCCTAGTGCGTTGTCTATCGTAGTACGCCCATACCTATCGTAGTACGTCCTATAATACTTATTCTAGTATGTCATTTGAAATTCACATACAAAGGCTTAAAATTTTGAAAATGCCGATACTAAAACTATACTTATTTACTCCACCCTCTGAGTCTGTGAGCCTGGGCTGCCTTTGCCTTTGCTGGTTCATATTGTGGGACAATATACTTTAGCTTTAACCAAGTATAATTGAACGTACATCACAAAATGGCGGCTGCTGGAAGTGACTCACAGCTTCTTCCTCTAGGTAACCGTTGCTTCGAACTTTTGTTTTTGTCAAAAAGTGTTCAAAAAGGTTTCAAGTTTCTTCCTTTTTTTGCTTTAATATTAGTTTCTGTTATTATTTTAACGAAGTAGTTATAAAAATGCACGCACACCATTTTAAAATGAATTTAATCGAGTCAATGCGTGCTTTGCGAGGTAACTATTTACGAACCTTAAAATTGGGGGCTTTGATCCCTGTTATTATTTGAACAGGTTTTTTTGCACCAGCGCTCTCGTTTTCAATCGATTGAGGTCGACAACGAGTACCAGCGTTTGCTAGATGAGAACTTGCGATGGATGTTCCATCCTGGGGAAGATACTAATTTTCTCGCTTTTTATGATTATTGATATTGAATTCTTGCTTAATACTTGATGACTTACAACAATATCGAGGGACATAATATTAAATAATTGAAAGGGTTAATATGTCTTTCTCGCAAAACAAAGATAAAAAAATTGAACAGAGCTTTGTAGACGATTTCCACATTGCACGTCCTATCATCCATCGTTCTTGTATCCTACAGCACTGTTTACCTCTACCAACTGAGACAGTCGCGAGAACCGATAATTGTAGGTCAACCAATACAACGTACTTAAAGATCTCTCTCACTTTTCAAAGTTTTGGGGTTGGCATCGATGTTCACATCTAGGAAGAAGTTGTAACTCTAGTTTTGGAAGAAGACTTGCAAAATCTCAAAAGTGTATCATAAATATTTTAAAATTGAAGAAGCTAGTGCATAAATGCTGTAAGTAGTGTTTTATGAATTTCACAACTCTCACACAAATGATCCTTATTTCTCTTTCTAACTTTTAGGAGAATTTAAAATTTCATACAAAGTCACTTTGTTGTACTAGATAAAAAAACATCAAGTGAATTTTGATCAAGTTTTCAACTCTCCCTACATTATCCCTATTATTTCTTCATAACATTTTGGAAGAATTTAGCATTTCATACAAAATCACTAACATTGTTTTTTCCCTTTGAACAGTTATAATATGCTTTCATGTACTGTAAATAGAATAAAGAAATAAAGTAAAGCATGTAATTAATGTATGGGTTCATCTATTATTGCTTTCAAGAACTTATTGACAAATGTATTGGATCAAGAATCCACATTGTGATGAAAAGTGACAAGGAAATTGTTGGTACTCTTTTAGGTTTTGATGACTTTGTCAGTATCCTTTATGCCAATGTTTTTATCATGCAATATCAGAATCACTACCTTACTCTTTTAAATACTAAGATGTTTACGAGTTTTATAATTAGTGTTGAGAATCTAGGTTAACAGTTAAACATTGAAATCCAAGAAGTTGCAAAGGTATATCCATTTGTAATATAATGTTAACTAGTGCAAAATCGATCCTGGTAGATTGCATCGGAAAAGTTTGAGGAGAATTTTGAAACTAATCTGAAGCTTACATTTATTGCATTTTACTTGTGTCCTAATGATTAACATTTGGACTTCTTAAAAAGTCATGCATAGTTATGAAACAGAATAATTATATGTTAGCTGTGAATGCTTTGCAGATATTTATTTTAGAAAGTATTACGAACATACAGGCCTTGATTTTCATCCTTACAGCAATATTGTTATTAATACAGATATGGTGATAGAGGATGTTACTGAATTGTAAGTATTATGTTATCTTAAAATATTTGATGTTAATCTGTTACCATATATCATCTTAAAAGAGAAAATTTTACTGGACCTGATACTTTCAGACAAAATCGCTGTAAAATCTTGTTATCTGACAGGGTGGCAATAATTTAGCATAATTTTATATAGAATATAATACTTAATGATCTATAATATCCTCTTGTAATTGAACCTTACAGTTAATTCAGGAATCAGCATATTTTTTCTCTCAAATGTTCATACCATAAAACAAACCAATTACAACAACTGCAATTATAAAAATTATTAATGATTATAACCTTATAATTATGAAATCTTATACAACTATTTTCTCTAAACTATTTTTCGTAACTGGATCACCTGACTACATATATAAAGTAAATATTATAAGTCAAATATTCAGCTGAGTCCCTAGTATTTTAGGCACAAGGAGTTCAGGTGTAATATATATTATGCATGAAAAATTCCTTGATTCTGAATGGTCAAGAGCAGTGCAATAATGAAGGGTGTAGTGTAAACACATTTTAAGTGACTTTTGATGAAATTCTCAACTCTCCTTAGGTTATCACTATTATCTCTTTGCAACTGTTACGAAAATTTAGCAATTCATACAAAGTACTAACAGTAACTTACCTTGTTTTTGCACTAGGGTTTTTGAACTAAGGTTTTTGCACTAGGGTTTTTGCACCAAGGGTTTTTCTCGGGTACTCCAGTTTTCTTCTCTCCTTAACACTGTGCTCCGAGGTCACACATGGTCCGTATAGCGGCAGCCTGGGGCGCCTATATATATGCTTTCGGTCCGACCTTGATGAGCTGCACTGCCTCTGTACTTTGAGGTGGTGATAAGTACTAGTCTTATTATTACTATGCTCTTCCAATATGTAATCTTATATGCAGAAATTTGTAATTTCATGTAATTATTATGAAGCTAATAAGCTGACAAGCCAATCAAAATGCAGCAGTTTCTATGACAAGTCAACAATATGCATCCATGAATTATGTTCTTTTCACATTTAGGCATTTTGTTTTTTTAAATGTTAATTATTTAGTGAAGTATGTGATTAACAGGTATAACAAGACTCTTGCAATTTTTAGCTCTTGCATAGCTATCGGGATGGTTGGGGAATCATCTCATGTTTGCCAGGCACATTTATCCATTCATTAAAATAATGATCATTAAAAATGCTCTTATTCAGCTACCAATGCAAAACATTCAATATTTTGGTGTTCAGTACATGAATTCTGCAAACCAGCACGTGTGGCTGATCATGCATGCAGTATATTAATCAATGAACAAAAGTCAAGATACAAGAGCTCTTACTTATCTTACTTACTCCACGAGCTTACCACAGGATACCTTTGATTATTCAATTTTGACTCACTCAATATCAATTAATAAATCTACGATTACATATTATTAAACTAAATTTATTGGAGAGTATATATTATATCATTTGTTTTCATTTTATTTTACTTCCAAAGTGAGAATACTCCAGAAGGACGCAGAATAACAAAATTAGACCAGATACTTCTAAATGGAAACAATATCACAATGGTATGAAAGAAATAAATCTTAAACGTTCTTTTGTCAAAAGAAGAAACCAGAAATGCATGATCTGCAATGTGGTAAATTTTTAGAAATTAACTCTAATGAAGGATTTGATATTTTTCAATTTATCTGTTGTGAATGATCTGAGTATTTAAGTTACCAATGAAGGCTGAAATGTTATTTATGTGTGTGGCGGACGTGGTTGGCGCAGTTGGTAAGATCTCTACTTTCCAGCCACAAGGTCCCTAGTTCAATTCCGGCACTTTGCTGAGATTTGAATCTTTGTGTGGCCTTCTTTTCTGCCTAAGCCAACTCAGCTTTCCATCCTCCCGG
>JAOBRB020232887.1:0-11280 GCA_027575285.2 Zoanthus pulchellus
CTGTTCTTGTCTACTACTACACACCCTGTACTGTTCTTGTCTACTCCTACATGCACCCTGTACTGTTCTTGTCTACTCCTACATGCACCCTGTACTGTTCTGGTCTACTCCTACATGCACCCTGTACTGTTCTTGTCTACTCCTACATGCACCCTGTACTGTTCTGGAAATATACAAAGTAAAGGCGCTCTCTGCGCGCAGGAACGTAGAAGAAGAACAACGAGTCACAGTTGGCCGAAAATTAAGAACAATTTAAGAACAACTTCATGCTGCCGCTGACAAAATAATGAAGTGTTTCTAGTGGGAACTTTAAGAATGGGTAAAATCTCCGGCGTACGTTTGTTTAATCATACAAACTCATTCCTACCCGAAACCAATAATACATGCAATGGACTTCATGCACAAATATGGACGCCCTAAAGCAGCATAAGAAAGTTCCTTAGAAAATCGACACGTTTTTCATTACTGTGTCATTTTCTTTTGATATCGTTCAACCAGTAACAGAAATAAGAAAAAATATATACAAAATTAGAATGAAACAACCAAAAAATCAAGTACAATGAGCTTCGAAAACATTTACTGTTTTATTAATAGAATATAATTTGGAAACATAACAAATAAAAATTATTAATTGATTGAGTGCATTGTAATCCATATAGTACTTAACACATTTTTGCATTTATAGAACTTCAAGACAATTCCACATGTGTTTGTCACCGCTGTCCACACTATTGCTAGAATCGACAACCAACGAGACGCGGCCATCGTATGGGCTGAGGATGTTTCCACATCCAAGTTCAAGGTTTGCTTAAGGGAGCTCAGAAACTTTGACGGGGTCCATAGAAGCCTTAGAGTGGTATGTTGTTAATTTCCGTTATTTTATTTTCTTTACGGCGTCAAAAGCTTGGATATTTTTACTAAAATCATTTTATTACAATGTTCTTGAACTACTGTTTCCTAATATTCAACTGGATTGGTCAGTAATTTTCTTTTAAGAAACCTGATGATTTAAACAGTTAGATGAGATTAGTTAAAAATATTTCTCTTAAATGAAACTATATTTTACATCCTTGAAAGATCGGAACTACTGAATAGCCAAATAACATTATTTATCATACACTGCATTACATCTAAACAAAATTTTCAATAGTAGCATTCTGACTTTCAAAAGCATGAAAAGATGTTACTTTTTTTTAACATTTCTATAAGTCACGTTTTTTAAAAAAAACCCGACTATCTTGTCTCAGGACTGGCTTGTACTGGAAAGTATCCCAGCTGGTTGGAACCGTGTACAGTATGAAAGTAAAATTACTCTGCCAAACAATGCTCCGCTTACCGAAGATCAACACTACAGCTTCTGTCAGGTGAGAACTCAAAGTAACATCTTGTATCAGGCCCGTATGGAAGGGGTGAGGGGTTAGGAGTGCAGTGGGCGCACCCGCTTAACGCCGTAAATCTCTAATCGATTATAAAATTACTGAATTAATAGTGTAGGATAGAAAATGAAAATCATTTTAACAGCCTCATTAAGTAATAGAATAACACTTTTTTTTGTCAGTTGAGCAGAAACACTTTCCCAAGTACTTTTTGTGTTATCCTGAAAGTCGTGACAAAATGATGCCATGCCTGTGAGTGAGAACCCTCACCCCCCCCTCCCTCCTTTTTTCACCAGTTTATCTTTAAGAACTGGCTATAAGGACTTTGCCTTATCTTCAAATTTATTCAAGTGAAACATTAACTACTCGTTAATTATACGATGTGGACGAAATGGTAAAATTCGGCAATCTAGATCTGGAAGGCTAGCTTTAAGCCACTGCTGTCACCATAATAAACTATATTAATACACAAAAACATTTTGCAGTGTACAACCTCTTTACTGTTAATTCTTAGTTTATAACAACTCCAAAGATATTTTTCACTCTAGTTGCAGTATCGGCAAACTCACCCTTTATGTAAGGTAATCAATTAATATACCTATACATCGGTACTAAAATTGTGTAATCATACCTTCTTAAAATACTTATTTTCTATTTCGTTATTGCAGAAAGTAAACTTTTCTAACATTTTCTACGCCAACCCAACCATGATCACTACAGCAAGTCATAGAAGCGACGTCGCCATGGCAATCAAACCTGCCAACAATGCAATAACTGAATGGGTCGAGGTAACCAACATATTACCATCTACTCCTTTTTCACTTTGTGAAAGCACTCTTAACTGCACAGAATAGCAACTATTGTAGTGTATATATCTCCAAATTCAACTATCTTAGTTACTAATTATTAATTTTTAAGTTTCTAAACTTCACGAGTTACATAACCAATAGACTAGGTCAGATAGTCATGGAAACGACACATTGCTAATGAAAACTTTCAAGCCTTCCTTTCTTGTCTTTATAAATTTTCTACCGGGATTCTAACATAAATTTTGAAATACATCAAGAAATAATACTTCTTTAAATTTAATCTATCGGCGAAGTTTAACAAAAAAAAGCAAACAACAGAAAACTTAACATAAAGCAAATATAGAATATTTAGCGTCACCTATACGAGTGTTCTACTGCAGGATGTTAATGTAAAAGGTTTTAAAGTGTGCTTAAAGGACATTCAGCCATTTGATGCCAGACATGATCCAGTAACTGTACACTACCTAGCTGTTGGATGTAAGTACCCAATTGTGACATGAATATTTTCGGATGGTATTGGTTGGTTAGGTTGAAGAATGATTCATCTATGATACAACGTTTTTCATCAATTTAAGTTATTATACATTATTTATTTGAGACGCACTGGAATCCCGTATCTAGTTGTTGCGTGACAGTACAATATCATCTTCTACTCACATTATTTTACATTCTTCGTCGTAATCAGAACACATAACTCTAAAACGGCCCCCAAAAATTCGATTCTTAACCAAATATACTTAGATTTGATTCACAATCGCTTTCACAGCCGTCAACATTGTAAAATAATTCCATAACATGGATCGCGCAATTGTTTGGGCTGTGTGAGCTAGAGCCCCACCACTTTTTTGCTTCTCCTTTTGTCCTTAATGTAGATAATCCCAAATTTATCCAAGCATTAAAGATTTTAAACACTCGGTTGGTTCCAAAAGCGTCCTTTCTCCGCCTACTAAAAGATGTTCTTTGAATACATTGAGGGAAAAATATGAAGTTTTACAGTGCTCTCGTTGCAAAACGTGGCATACCTGAATCACGATCGATATGTGTCACCGATTTTGTGATAAAATGCATACCTTTTTTTACTATTGTAGATGTAACAGTTTTTATTATGTTTCTTTTAATCTGAATGAATATTAAGAATATTTTGTTACCAGACCTCCATCCATGTATACCAATAACCTGTCCCTGGTACGAGGTGTGCAATGCATACGGACCAGTGGAAGCAAAGTGTGAGTGTGACCAACCCTGTCCTAAATACGAGGCTCAAGTCTGCGGCAGCGATGGCGTCACATACAAAAACTACTGCGAGTATAAACTGGCTGTGTGTAAAGGAACCACAAATCTTACAATTGCTCACAATGGAAGCTGTTTTCGTAAGTTTGTAGTTAAAAGTTTAACAACACCTGACCTTCGCATTTCAAAAGCATTAAACGCCGTCTTTTAAATGCGAACCTTACCTCAAAATTGTTACCCTCGATATCCGGATGTTCATTTTATGTTTATATTTTATATCTCATTTCTTATTCTAACTTTATTACTGCTAATCTACTATTCGTTGTTACATATTAACCCTTGTGAAACATGAATTTATATTATTGCGCTTAAATCTACCTATGCTCACTTTTTAATATTTTGTGTAGGATTTTTTCTTCTTGTAAGTTCTTCCTATTTAAACTCTCTAATTTTCCTTAAAACGATCGGCAAATATTTTCGTCATCGCCAAACATTACAGACGACTATAAAACGTCGATATGCAACCGATGTTCCCAACTGCAAAGTAAATGTTTAATCCCTTTAAGTCCGTTGCACGACCACTACTTTGTAATCTGACCATTTTCTTTAATTTCTTAGCTTTCATCATCCACCGAGGTCGTGTTCCTCTCAAACTCAACACTTCCGACGTTCAGTGCAAGACAGTAACATTTACCCCAGCCAACTTTCTTCCCTACATGCCTGTTCGTGTGGAAACGTCCATTAATTATTATAACACCAATGGTACTTTTGTCCACGATGCCGCAGTGAGCTGGGCCGAAGAGGTTTCTGTCTCATCTTTTCAAGTGTGCGTGCTAAAAGCTGGAAGACTTGACCGCTTAACACCTGACAACGGACTCACCTACGTGGATTATATTGCATACCAAAGTGCGCCAGAGGGATCTGTGACTCACGAAGAGCTCTTAAGTGATTGGTGGGAAGGGACCACGTGTAAAACTATCGCACTACCAAAGGTGCGTTAAGTTGCTCAATTACATTTTTGTCTCGACTTTTTCATTTTCTATGTCTATTGATAATACCTACTTTTCCTTCCAATATGTATCCAATTAAATCAAGCACTTCATGTAAAGGTACTTTCCTTTCTAATCTTAACACTTAAGATTTTGACATTCGAAAGCTTTCTATATAACTTGTAAATTAGTTTTGAATAATGACTTAGAAATAATGTCTCGGTCTTTATAATTATAAACATATCTTTCCTTAAACTAAAGAATGATTGTTCAAAAGCTGCTTGAAAACTTCAGGAATTATGTTTTCAGAACGGAAGAATCGAGGCTTTACTACCGAAACGTAGTAATAACATATACCTATAAAATCAAAATGTGGAAGAATATTTTTTAACCACAATCGATGATTGTTGGTTTGTATCCAAATTCTCAAGATTGAGCTCATACAAAACGTATATCAGTATAGCACATTATAAATTACTAAATAACGAACCATTACATTAAAAAATTATACAACTTATATGTCTCAATTTTTGGGTATTCCGTTTGTTTTCCAGCTTAGCTCCTCCGCGATTCAACCTGGAACTTCTTTCTGCTTTTGAAAGCGTCAACGTTCAATACAGTTAAAATGAAACACATTTCTTGGTTTAGTTCTTGTTTCAATATCAAAAATAATCTTAAATAACGTCAAAACATATAATCTATCATTTTTTAAAGAACTTAACATAGTGTTCGCTTTAACAGTAAAGAGAATTTTTTTCATTGTTAGCCGAGCAGTTTTGGAAAAAGATTTCACACGAAAATAAATTAAACTACTTGGCACGTCATAAACATTCAAACAAAAATAGGGTAGCTTAGCATTCAGTTCTCCTTTTAGTACCAGCATTCAATTTCAAATTATTTTACAGCTTGATAACATGCTTCAATACCTCAAACAATAACCGGCAATATTATATTATGCTAAACCTTATACAAATGTTAAATCATTTAATTGTTATAATATTTTTTCCACAGGGAAAATTTAGCACCGCTCCATACGTTATTGTAACCGCTGAACACATGGTTAAGGATCAGAAACACGATGCGGCCACATCCTGGGTTGAAGATGTCTCTCTCACCTCCTTCAAAGTTTGCTTAAGAGAATTACAGGATTTTGATGGCCTTCACAGTAAAATATACGTGGTAAATAAGGAAAACGATATGTTTACAAGTCTGTTTCTCTCCTCCTCGAGATTCTAGATTTAAAAGTATCAGTGAAAACTATTAAAATGTAACTTGTTGAATAACTGCAGGACTCTTTTTACTTATCAGAATTGGTTAGCATACGAAACTCTCCCTGCAGCGATGTCCTCCGAGACCCACAAGTTGACTTTCATAAACAGCGGAACTCCAAGGGCAGCCGACAACTTTGCTTTCTGTGAGGTATAGCAATTGCAATAACACGTAACGTGTCGTCTCCGATAACGATAACTGCGATATCTCGTTTCTTTTAACCCACAAGCATTAATTGCATTCTTTCCATCTGAACGCTTCATGTTTTAAATTGTATTTCTTTGCTTTACAGTTGCTAACTTTTAACAAAACATTCTCTTCACCGCCCACCGTACTTGTGTCCAGCAAACATACCTCTGGACCTGGAAAATTGTTAGCAGACTACAACAGTATCGCTACCTGGGTAGAGGTAATACTATTAGTATATATAGTATATATATGCTCTATTTTTAACACTTTCTTCCTTACTGATTACAATATTTGACTCGTTAAATTATATAACATACTTATCAAGGCAACCAAATTTTATAGAGCAAAAATATTCTTGCAAAAAAGTCCCGGTTGTCTTTGATTCAAAATGCTATTAAATTTTTATTGAAGGAGAAGGGGGAGGGGACAGGGGGGTAACTTGCCCGGCCTACTGTGAACTACGCCTATGTATATTTACATTATAATTACAAATCCAGCAACTAAAAAACTTTATAGATCGTCCGCAATAACGGTTCACAAGTAATCATGTATATTCATAATCCTCTCAGTATAATTACAATCTATGGACTAGGCCGGCCTATGGTTTAAGGAACTTATCCGAGCTAAACAATATCTCATTTTACAACAACGGTAGCACTTTCTCTTTGAATATGCTAAGACCCGGAATGTTGCCTGGGCCGGGAATCAACCCTGACATTCTCGCACAGTACCCTGACACCATATCAATTACGTTAACTGAACGGCATTTGGGCGATATTCAAAACTAAGTGTTTAAACCAAAAACAATAACAAAATAAATTTCTCTTAAAACAAATTCCACATAAATAAATCTTTATTTCAATTTTGTCTACCTGCAGTATATTAATAACCGTGACTGCAAAGTTTGCTTGAAAGAACTACACAGTGATTCGGGAATATATGATCCTCTGACCGTTAACGCTCTTGTAATAGGTAAGTTTCACTTTCTATTTTGTGTTCCCTTGCGAATCTTGCTTGTCTTAATTCACTAAAGTTTCATGATCTCCAACCATGCTATCTGTTAATAAAATCTTTCTTTCGAAAATAACTTTTAACGTTTAACATACTCGGCAACTAAGGCCCCATACTACTAACTACCCGACACTCTACCACTGACAAACCAACGAGCTCACTATAAAT
This sequence comes from Zoanthus pulchellus, assembly GCA_027575285.2. Lineage (NCBI taxonomy): Eukaryota > Metazoa > Cnidaria > Anthozoa > Zoantharia > Zoanthidae > Zoanthus > Zoanthus pulchellus. Next base: position 7,042 of record JAOBRB020232887.1, read on the forward strand.
CGTTTAACGAACTTTCACATTCTCTACTTTAACGTTCTATATGCATGTATCCATCATAGACAAGCTATTTCTATTATTATTCCTATGTCTTTTTTTATACTGATGAATATTAAATATCTTGTTGTTATAACTAAACTGTACGTTGTATTCTTAATTTATTTAAAAATAGTTATCATATCTTGCAACTGAGATGCAAGATATGAACTTTTTGATCAGGGTTCAAGTACTCTTCTGTAAGAGCAAAGCCATTCGTTGATTCTCTGTCTTATAAGCTGTTTTGCACTGTATTCTTGGTTTTAATATTAACTATCACTACAATAATGCCTCATCATTTGCAGTGAAATAATTTCACACTATTCAAGGTCACTATACTCACTAAAACTTAACAATTTTTCTTCTTATTTACTCCCACCCACTTAATCCATGCTACGAACAGGCAGGGAAGTTCATCTTTCGACAGCTGCAACTCATTCATCTTCTCACTTTTACTTAAACAAAACCTGCATAATCCATACATGTTTCTGTTTACAAACAATAATCCCTGGTTTCTTGCTGTATGTAACATTGTTGTAGTAGCACATGATTTTATGCCGTAAAATTGACGATGTCTTAAATAAATCTTAATTTTATTAATATTCATTTCCAGGAAAATAAGAAGTATACAAATATCAGACGAACAAAGACTGGAAAAGACTTGAATCAAGATAATCTGAAATATTCGTGTCCTAAAACCTACAAACACTTTTAATAGCATGTTTGCTTTACTATTTGTATTGAAATTAGACGAATAAAGCTTGCATTGATTATAAAATACAGTTTCCACAAACATTGATTACTTAATGTATCAATCTATACCAAAACTAAATATATCCAGTTTTTATTCTCTTATGAAAAAAACCAATCTTCACTTGCTTTATGCCTTCATAATTCTATAAACTGTTTTCTATAGAGCTAGAAATCAATACTTCCTCTTATTTTATCAATTAATCTCAACCATCTTTACTTTGATCTTTACAAATTTTATCATTTCCTTTATGAAGAACCACTACCCTACCCAGAATGGTGTAGAAAATGCTCACGCTCCCCGTCCCTCCCCATACTTGCATTATATTCACGAAATTCTTTATTAATAAGTACGTGAAGAAAAAATATATTTTTGCCACTCATCTACAATGTTCTGTAAATGTCCAGCAAAAATGATGGGGATCGCGCGTCGATTTTTATCCATCCACATTAACTGATACATTACGATCAAATACATCATCAAATCTGGTTCACACCAGTCGAAGTCAATTTTGCCATTATTCACGTAGATAGAATCATAATAACCGGCGATCCAGTTTTGCATCCTTTCGTACATAAACTGAACTCTGAACTGATCAACAAAAAAGTTATTCCGCTTTATTCCATATACCGTGAAATGAAACTATGTGAACATTAAAATATTAAGTATAAGAGGAAAGTTGTAGTATGAAACATAAAAGAAGAAAACATTCGTTATTAAGCACTATTATTGCTGAAAAAATAAGTTCCTATCATCTTGCAAAAACGTCATTCGAAGTATAGAAACATGTATAAATTGTGTAACTTTCAGATTCTAACCGAAGCTACACAACACTGATTGGCAGTCAACGATTGCATACTCTAGGTATATCTGAAAAAATTATTCCATAGTATTATATCGGCAGCACCCGAAATTTGTTATGTAACTAACACTTCGCAACAGCCTTACCATGGCCAAAATTGTTTTAAATGGTTTTTAGTAAGTCTTACAGGTGATGTTATATTCTACTGTTCACCAAAAAGGAGAATTTAAAATTAAAGCCAATATAATATTCACACACCTAAATTATGTAACCCAATTGATCACGAATAAATGAAGCAGCATCTAAAAAGATTAAAATGCGATTAAAAAGAAACATTAAACAAAATTTAAACTTGGCCCTTTCTTAGTTTCTATTTAATAAATTTACCAAAAACAATTCAGCTTTAAGTAGCGTTTTGTATTGGACTAACTGACATCCACGTAGCCTATTGTACTGACCGCATAACACGATCTGATATTCTGATATATACCAAGTTTCAGCTCGCATCATACCAAACCGTATTAGTATTTCTGAGACAATGACTTCTGATGAAAATAATAAAAGAAGCAATCCCTTAAGATGTAATACAGCGGAACACCTAGACCGATAATGTAGTAACGAAGTAATAGATAAATTATGGACAAGGACTAAGTTTATACATATCAATTCGAGTTTCTCGGCCATGGTAGCCATTACCACAAGATAAACAGCGAATACTATTATCTGATGCTTATACGAATATAGTAATTAACCTTTATGCAATTCAATTTCTTAGTGAGAGGAACACATTTGACTTCCTTTTCGTATTTAACCCTATCGAGCCTGGGCTTTTTTGATGTCTCACAGACTGGTGATGAAACGACAAGAGGTTGATTTAACTTTCTTGTTATTTATCAAAAAGTTGTTAAACTTTATAGATATTGTAACGCCTAGACGATAGTGGTGTCATTCTGTAACAAAGACACGCGACGTGTCGTGACGTCACAATACCTAATATAGTTAAGCATTTATAGTATTCAGTGATTTCTGTCACTAAAACCAACGTGAGAGCTATAAACTTGAACTATTTCGATGGATAAGGCAGAAAGAGACTTTGTGACAGTTAACGTTTTATAATTATCATGGAGTTAAGTATTGCTGATGAAATCCCACATTGTATTGTGATTTGTGATTTCCAAGACTTATTATTTGTGTTACTGTATTTAGAAATGTAATAAGTTTTGAAAAACTGCAAAACATACACACAGCTAAAAATAATGTTAACATAAACCCTTTCGAAGAAAAAATTGTATTTACAATACTTTTTTCTGTTTCCATGACAATATTAAATATTTATGGTTGTTGCTTACAGTAAGAGCAAAATAATCAAATAGGAAATCTACAAGTCAGGTTATATATTTTCATTATTTCACGTGCATTGCTTGAAATTTACCAGATATTGTGTAAGGCTACAACATAATATGTTAAGAGAGCCGTTACTCATGACAACAATAAAATTAAAACTGCGAAATCTCGGTAAATATCTTAAGTAAAACTGCATACAGGAAGATAAGGGGCTAGTTTTATTTACTGCAACATATACTTATCAAAAAACGTAATTGAGGAAACGATTTTCAAAATGTTATATACTTTACCCATAATGCAAATTGCAAGAATTTCCACTGATATCAAGTTTTATTTTTGAAAATCCTTTTACTTTTAAGATAGTTTCCAAATTAAGGTTGTGAAACCCTTTTGAAAATTACAGAACCTAAAACTGCAAAAATAGCCATTCATTTTTTGATTACCATGGTAACAGTATGCATTGTAGTGTACTAAATTGTATATCAAAAGATTTCTAATAAAATGTAAGGAAAAATCACGCAGTTTCATTAATAAAGTAAAGTAAGACAGTGTAGCCCATTCAGTCATAGGCTGGTATCCATATAGGGACCCTGTTTAATAAAGGAAACTATTCACAAAATTATATCTAAAAAAATTACTAAGAGTAAGTAGATAATGTTACACTAATTGGCTAAAATATTTACAGTAATTCAAATAAAATTACACTAAATAGAAAAAACTATATACTATAAAAATGATTCTTTAGGCGAGTTTTAAAACTAAATAAAGTGGCACTGTTTTTAATATTAGAAGTTAAGAAAAGTTAAAAATAACTGTAGCCAAAAATCTAAAAGTTCTTTTTCCTAAACTGAGTGTAGCATTTGGGAGATCAATGTCCTGATTTCGCCTCGTATTACAATTGTGATATTGAGTGTTCTTACAAAAATAGTTTTCAAAGTACTGTGGGATACGTCCTTGCACTTACACATTGGTACACTAATACGCATTTACTAATCTTCCTTTGTATGACAATGATTTCTCTGGAGCTGTTTCTTCTCATTATTATCTTGGCTGCCCTATTCAGTTTGCAAAAGTTGGAGTGAGTCACTGTTTGTTTTGGAAAGTTCATCCCAAGCTGTGTCTGCATAGTTAAAGATAGGATTGGTAATTGTGTATAAAGTTCACCCCAAGCTGTGCCTGCATAGTTAAAGATAGGATTGGTAATTGTGTATAAAGTTCACCCCAAGCTGTGTCTGCATAGTTAAAGATAGGATTGGTAATTGTGTATAAAGTTCACCCCAAGCTGTGTCTGCATAGTTAAAGATAGGAT
>JAOBRB020232991.1:0-11816 GCA_027575285.2 Zoanthus pulchellus
TCAATGTCATATTTCAATAGGGAAAAGGAGAACAATAACATAGAACAAAGACAGCCGTCAAGTTTCTAAATCATTCGACTCTACTACGGGCCCGTCCATACTGATGCGTTTTTGTTTGAAAACGAATTGATATGTATGCGTTTTGCCCTCCCGTCCGCATTGATATGCTCGATCGAAAACGGATCCTTTTAAAAACGCTGCTGAAAGTGAATCATTCTGAAAAGACGTATTGTTTACAAAACGATGACGTCATTGTTACCCTTATCATGCCTGCTGTAATCCAAAATGGCGGATGGAATAGTGTTTTGTGGCTTCTGTCGAGTTTGATCGCGTGTTTACAGTTTAATCTAGCTTTATTTAACCTTCTTTCAATACAATGTTGAAGAAGGGCCGCTTTACTGAGGTTAGAAGTATTTTTGACTACTTCTAGGCATACTCTTTGCCCAAAAACAACTCGTTCAGGACATAAAAGATTTTGGACTCAATATGGAAGGACTAGTGCCTGATGGGGCAATTTTGTTTCTCAAGTTGTCCTTCCATAAGAATTACACTGAATCTTGCGCCCACGGGAAACACCACAAAGATCGCAGTCGCGTTTCTTTAGTTTCGAGCATCCGCAGTTTGATCAATATGACCTTATTCGTGTTTTCAATCGTCCACATTGATACGCTCGGAAACGCCATGAAAACGCTAGTGTGGACGCAGATCAATCGATGCATTTTTACACCTATCGAAAACACATTCAAACAAAAGCGCATCAATATGGACATGGCCTAACTCTGGCTAAATGAATCGATATATTGCATAGCCTGTTAGAAATTTAAGTGTATATTCTGCAAAACGTTCAATGTTACAAAGAATTGTGCTGTCTGTGAAATGGTGGCTACGGCGAATATAACATGACGAGGGCTTGTTTGAAAGACAGAGGATGCTGTTCACGTGTCTATTTAAGAACATAACAAATGACCCCGCTCTCCTAGGAGTCCTTGTAGCTCAGTGGATAGAGCGTCCGCCCGGTGTTCGGAAGGTCGTGGGTTCGATTCCCGTCATGGACTCAGATTTTTTCTGAGTATTGCTAGTTCATTAGAGAAGTTAGAATTTATTGTTTATAATACAAAACCAGTGCCAAGAATATTTACAAAGTCAATGTATATATTTAGGTGCTATCAACTGAAAAAAAAATCTGAATGGAACAGCTTGAGAGTATAGAGTTGTGGACTATACATGCTCTAAACATTATGTGTTCGCTTGCAGTTCTTAAAACTCTTCTCAAACTCATTAATAATTCATTAAGTTAAAACAAAAGAAATCATAACCGTGACCATGGTTTGGATATGATCTTAATTAGCATATATTTTGACGATTTGATTTCTTCTTTTACTCCTCAGTTTTAGTTTCGATTGAGAAGAAAAATCAAACACTCGAGACAGTGTTTCATCACATTTCAAAAAATCTCGAATTTCGTTAAGAAATACTCCGCTGCGCGTCGTATTTTCAACTCTCTTCTCGGTGTTTGGAAATGTGATGAAACACTGTCTCTCGTGTTTGATATATTACTTGAAAGACAGAAAATCAAAACAACTTTTGCAGAAAACTTTACACAAATCAAAACTCTGCATGGCCAACTTTCAAATCTGAGACATTGTGGCAAAGATCTTAGATTTGTGCAACCCGATGATTCACTGAGTAGATTGAAAGTGATTATGATTGAAGAAAAAAAACATGTTTGGCTCAGGTTCTAGTTCAAAGTCTCAATACTCAAAACAGGCAAACGAAAGTGTCTTATTATGTAGGTCCAGAATCTCAAAACGTCACTATAAAGATGTCTCCATTCTGCATTTGGCCAACATTTTACCAGATGACGTACCGTTGGTTTTGAGGTTTCAAATATCATGGCGGAAAAGAAAGAGATCTTTGAAGTGAATGAAACTCCTTAAAGGATGAAATGTTTTCATTATCAGACATTTCTCACTTTTCAAAAAAGTACAAAATAAAAAACAAGCTTGCCCCGTCTAGTTGGAGAGCCGAAATTCGGTCACCTGTCTCTCAAGGCACATGTTTGGCCTTTTTAGCAACTAAAGTATCAAAAAATCGTTTTCATTATGTCTTTATTAAATAGAATATTTTGTTTGGTCTTCTTTCTTCAAACAATACCAGAAAAAAATCTGAGCCTGTCATTATTCAATTTTCGCCATAGCACAATAACCTTTAAATAACGTCAATCTTCTTTCATCAAAGCAAAAATACTCAAAAAAATCTGAGCCCTTGATGTGAATTGAACCCACACGTCATGATATGTGAGTACTTGTTTGAGACTGAGAGATTCTGTTCACAAGTCTATTTAGAGTCCTTGTAGCTCAGTGGACGAGGGTCCGCCCGGTGTTCGGAAGGTCGTGGGTTCAAATCCCTCCATGGACTCAGATTTTTCTTGAGTATTATTGTTTTGAAGAAAAACTGAAGATGGAATTAATATCTACAAACCAGTACTTAAAGATTATTTAAGCAACAAAATATTTTGTACTTCATAATGAGGGTGTTGCTAGCTATCATTTTCTGCAAAATAAAAATTACTTCATAAGCATTTAGTTTTACAAAAAAACCAGTGCTTACATTTGGCAGATTAGGCAAAGTTTCTCCTGGTTTGTTTTCGTCTGCAATGTAGTTAGCACAAGCACGACCAAACACGACAAGATCCAGTAGTGAATTGGCACCCAGTCGGTTAGCGCCATGAACTGATGCACAGGCCACCTCTCCTGCAGCGTACAAACCTGGGATGATCTCATCTTTACCATTCTTATATGTGATTGCCTGAAGTGTTTGGTAATGAAAAAAAATGGTCAGTGTAGTTTTAAAATGTATTTATTTAAAATTGTTGTGGGCAATCTTGTTATTTTAATATTTATAATTTTTATATATAACAATGTCTTTAACAGAGATGTATCCAGGTTTATAAATTTGGTCGTGCTTTAGGACCCTTCTTAAGAAATTTGGGTGTGAATTGCAAAGTTAGGGGGTGGGAAGTCCAGCTAATTCTAAATTATTCAACTGGAATAATATTGAGTAAGGCACTGGCTTTTTGGCTTTAATCTGAAAAGTTAAAGCCAAATGGATCGTGAAGAGCCAATCAGCTGATAAAAATTGTTTTCACGAAACACAAATTTGCATATCGTTTGACGATGTTTTTTCCTTGCGTTTGTAATTGGAGTGCAATTGGACCCTTCGTTCAATATTCTCTGCGTCCAGCAGAAAGATGAAAGCGTCCCAGGACGCAATGAAACACTCTGGATAAGTTCTGTGTGGTCTCTGTTTAACTAAGAGTGTTTAATAACGTACTGTAGGTGTTGATTAAATAAAGAACCTGTAAAAGAATATGTCTGTTTATAAATTCTGCTTTATTCTCAAATCATGTGGTCATTTCAAAATCCTACAAAGGTTAAACTGTGCTAAAAAGAAGTAAATCAAGAAAGGTTAATTTATGAGTTTTAGTGAGGTCTAGACGTAAAACATTTTCATACTATTTGGAGCCCCAGCCTGAGATAGTTCTTAAATTGTTCTTAAGTTCTGGACAATTTGAGCGTCCTTCTTGTAAAGTTGTTCTTATAAATTAAGAGTGTAATTCAAATTCACTAGTAAAGATGTGATTAAATTAACAGTATATGTTGACCATGTTGCAGTGTTGTAACCATATAAATACAAAATTATCACAAAAGCGAGACATTTATAAACCAAATTACTTATAAACATCGAAAAGTTTGCTATAAACCAGATTTTCTGTTAAAAAAACAGAGACAAAGCAACTTCTTCGGGCCATATATTGCAGAACCAAATACAAAGTGTCACGCATCATGACTGCCAAACGAAACATAAATTTTAACTTCTGTCACGTAATTGAATACTGGTCTTTGAGTAGTTAGTCAAGTCTGACATGCGAATTTTCGGTAAAAATGTTGATAAGTACCTAGCTCTTCAGAAAAAAGTGTTTTATAGTCTTTCAGGTTGTAAAATCCATATTACATGTGGCTCATTTTTTTATTACATTTTCCTTGTGTTCTAAAGTGCCCGTCGTGTTTTATCAAACGACTTAGACGTCTTAATTCGTGAACTAACTGTTCATTTGTAATTGAGGAGTTGTACCTGTCCTTTGTAGTTTGTGGGTACTCCACCCATGTTGTAATGAACCGTTGGCAGGACTGGAATAGGGTCTCTTGTCACATCAACACCAGCAAAGATCATGGCAGTTTCTGAGATACCTGGTAAGCGAGTCTGTAGGGTCTCAGCTGGCAAGTGGGACAGCTGCAGGTACACGTGATCTTTCTCCGGGCCGACACCCCTTCAAAAGAAGAGACAAATTCACTAAGATATAATGGCATTTTTCTTTTACATAAAAGGATCTACCTGAGATGACTAAGAATAACTTCCCATCCTCATCATACTACCTATCCTCATCATACTCCCCATCCTCATCATACTCCCCATCCTCATCACATTCCAAATCCTCATCACATTCCCCATCCTTATCATACTCCCTATCCTCATCAGACTCCCCATCCTCACTATACTCCCTATCCTCATCATACTCCCCATCCTCACCATACTCCCCATCCTCATCACATTCCCCATCCTCATCATACTTCCCATCCTTATCTTACTCGCTATCCTCATCACATTCCCCATCCTCATCATACTCCCCATCCTCATCATACTCCCCATTCTCATCATACTCCCCATCCTTACCACAGTCCCCATCCTCATCATACTCCCCATCCTCATCACATTCCCCATCCTCATCATACTCCCCATCCTTACTTACTCCATATCCTTATCACATTCCCCATCCTCATTATACTCCCCATCCTCATCATACTTCCCATCCTCATCATACTCCCCATTCTCATCATACTCTCCATCCTTACCACAGTCCCCATCCTCATCATACTCCTGCTTTTCATCTTTATCATCAACACACTAACACATTCATCATAGCTGAACTCATCATTCTAAATCCTCCTCTTCCACGTTATCATCCCTATCATCACCTTCATCATCATATATCCCACTGCAGTAACCATCAACCATAGTTAAATTGTAAAGCCAAGAAGCCCATGGTACTCATTTACCTACCTCGGAGGGATGGAAAGCTGAGTTGGCTTAGACGGAAATAGTGACACAAATACTCGAAATTTTGGCAAAGTGCCGAGATCTAACTGGGGATCTTGTAGTTGGAAAGCAGAGATCTAACCAACTGTGTCAAATACTTCCACCAACATACTAACAACAATTTGAAAAAGATCCTCAGTGAAACTATCAATCTTTAACTTGAACCAGAGCATATAACCGATAGACTATATTAATTTTCACCACCGCTTTAGCTAGGACCAGACAGCAAGGGAACAAGTCATTGGTCTTGTTAACAGCACGATTGCCAGGGCTAGTAGCAAGATAAAGAATAAAATCTGAGCAATTTTTTTGAAACAACTTACAATCACAACAGATCCCCTACAAATAATTGATAGCGTTTGAGTTTGCAGTAACCTGCATCAACTCACCTGCCTTCTCTGATCTCAATAGTCATAGATCTGGATACTACATCTCTTGATGCAAGGTCCTTTGCAGTTGGTGCATATCTTTCCATGAAGCGTTCTCCCTTAAATATCATTCACAGTTAAAAATCACATTCCCGTTTTTCAATTATTTTACAGGATCTCCAAATGTGTTTTTTTCAGTAGTTACTTACATTCAAAATACAGATTAAACATCTAACATAAGTTTTTATTGACCAACGCATTATGGGTACTTCTAGGCTTAATTCAGCTACGTTTTAATCTTTGACAAACTGTGGGAAAGGTTCCAACTAATGAAAATGATTTTAGACCCTGGAATCTCGTCTTGTTGATGAGACAAATGGTACAAAGGTTACTGTAGCTCTCAACGCTTTCTCAATTGAACAACTTTAGAAATTAAAAAAATACAGGAATGTTTTTTCAGTTTCAATAGGCGAATATTACTTTTGTTTACAATTTTCCCTTCATTACTAAGTGTATATGCACCACCCTTGTAAAACAAATGTTTTCTCGAGATATGAGAGCAGTAGGTTAAACATTGATCTTGTGATGTAATGAAGATAGAGAATGTATAGCAAATCAATGCTTTTTTTCCAAGCTGTTTGCAGTATTTTAGGACAATCTTTGTAAACTTTGGATTGAAACTGTTTTTATCTGTGTATATTTAATATCTAAAACTACCTTGTACAGATGATTGCAAACAATGATAATTCGCCTATATAGGAAGACCCTTGGTCAGACGACAGCTGAATAAACAGGGGCAGCTCCAGGATTTCTTGACGGGATTGGCTTACGAATTAGGATGAGCTAGCATTTTGTATCTAAAAAGTCGAGGTATTAGCTCATCAAGATAATATCTTTATTTTGGAAGTAACACATGACACTTAAAAGAACGAAAACTTTGATTTATTTACAAATGGTTAATTTCTAATGTTTATGAGCAATAAAACACAGGAAAACTGACTTTTTTTGTCAGAATATAAAGTTATCTCAAACAAACGACATAAACTCAAAAATTTGTGTGCAATGTTTATTTGACACAACTGATGAGTGATCAGCGTTCAAAATTCTCGGGTTCACACCTGCACTATGCATGTAGATTTCTTGCTGTGTGTGTAACCTGTTTCTCTGGGTGCACGACTGTGCATGTAGCTTTCAGTAATACAAATTACTTGATCACCAGCAGTTTTTTCTTTGTACAAAAACGTTACTCGTCCACTCTGTAGAAAAATAAATGCGTTTTGCGTGCATTGTTATTGCGCAACCTCGAATCAGAAGACGTGCAAAATCTCACGCACTGTTTTTTCTTGCCAAGGGCTGAAAGTTTTAACATTAATCATGCAACCCAAAAAACGTCCAAGATCTGATGATGGATCACAAAAAAAGTTGTTCAATTGGTTGGCTGATAAAGAGTCAACAAAACACGATGAGACTTACGAGCAATGGAAATGAAATTGTAAGCTCAACGAAAAGAGGAGGCTGCCTGGGATACAGAAGGAGAAAAAAACTGACTATGTACTGATTTTCATTCATTATTTGTGATTCTTGCAATCAAACTGATATGTGTATGTTGAAATCTGCTTTTGCAAGTAATTTTTTTAGCTACACGCACAGTGTGCATATAGAAGTTTCAGAGAATTTCGAACACTGAGTGATACCATGTGATATCTGCCGAACATCAGCAATGGAATCTTTCAGTTTATGGTAAACTTCGACTTTCGACAGTCTCTTCTTGAGTATGTCAATCATTCACTCATTCATTCAATCAATCAATCAATCAATTAATCAATCAATCAATCAATCAATCAACCAATCTTTTATTTAGACACGTTTCGCCCGAGAGCTGGAAAGCTTGTTCAAAATACAAACATCTAAGATCAGTTGTAGGTCATTCTTGACGCATTTTTATATTACAGTATGTAGGATCTTTCGTTTTTTAATTTCTTGCTCCAAAGGGCAAGCCTCCCAATCCACTCTCCAAAATCCACTACTGGATCCATCAAAAATGTTACTAAATAACAACTAACCCGTGAAGTTAAGTAAACTCAGTTAAAAAAACAAAATGCAAACCATAATTTTTTACCAGTATATTAGTAAATTGGTTTAACGTGCCTATGAAGTGAAAAATGTTTTGGGTTTTCTGAAAAGATCGTGATAAGAAAAACAATGAGGCAGAATTGTGGAGATTTAAAATAAATTGAGGAGATGCTATACATCTGGAAAGATTTTAGTTCTGTGGCCAGTCACTAAGATGCAAATTAGCAAATACCACACGTCATTTTCTTTGCTTCAGTACAGAGAATGTGCGAGAAACTAATTGAAAACATATTGATAAAATGGTTTCTAAATAAAGATTAAGTCATTTTCTGGTAACTTTCAATTCTGTGCTGTAAGTCAGAGACGAGATATGAGCAAAACTTTCGATTTTCTTTCAAATCGCTTTTGAAGTTTAAAAACAAAATTTCGTCACAGAAACAGAAAACTGCTACCTTGAATGTATAATGAGCTAACCAGTCATCAGCTTAATCATTGAAACTTTCTGAGTTTAATACTTTTGAATTGGTCTCTTTAGAAATGCAATGACATATTTTACTTCACAGGCACTTCAACTAAAATTTTTACCCAACAATAAATTGCAAAATACCTTCAAAACAGAAATGTGAAGGAAAGCAAGAAGTACCTCACTGTTGATCAAATAGCCTCCTTCTCCTCTACAACCTTCTGTAATCAGACATCCAGCTCCATAAATTCCTGCACAATAGATACGTTCGTTGTGAATAATCATGTTTGTTTAGAGATACATTCAACCACAGAGAATATTTCAACAAAAACATAAAGTTAATTCATGAAAAGATTAGGAATGAAGAATCTTCAGAGCATGATTACGACCTGTCATGATATCTAAATCAGAAACATGGGTGGTAAGATCAGTTGAAGATATTATGAGATGTAAAGTTTGAAAGATGTGCGGTGTGAAGTCGGATGATAGAATAAACACAAGATAGCTGATAGAAAGATTAAGAATCTTCAGAACATGTGAAGGACCTCTCAATGTGTATAACATCTAGATCAGAAACATGGGTAGTAAGATTAGCTGAAGTTTTTTTGAGATGTAAAGTTTGAAAGATGAGCGGTGTGAGGTTGGATGATAGAACAAACACAAGATAGCTGATAGAAAGATTAGGGTTTAAGAATTTACAAAATATGTGTAAGACCTCTGAATGTGTATGACATCTAGATCAGAAACCTGGGTAGTAAGATCAGTTAAAGACATTTTGATAGAATAATCACCAGGGAGTAGATGGAAAGATGAGAACAAAATATGTTAGTTGAAGCTGTTAGGCAATTAGGTTTGAGAAGGTTGGGTCACGTATTGCAAAAGGATGATGATGAGTTTGTGAAACAGGCATGGAATTTCGAGATAGAAGGCAGGAAATCAGTTTAGGAGAAGTATAATAATTATACCTGTGGGATGAAACTGTACAAATTCCATGTCCTGATTAGGTAAACCTGCTCTCGCCACCATGCCAGTTCCATCACCAGTACATGAGTGTGCGGAGGTACAGGAGAAGTATGCTCGACCATAACCACTGGAGACATAAGAAAAACAAATAGGAAATAATAAGAATACTGAAAAACACAAACAAAAAGTGATAAGTTGCATGAATAAACTTCTGACTTGTATACAGGTCCTTTTGAAGTTCTTCAATGTTCTGTGAAGCACTTTACAATAGACATTGATGGGAAACTGACTGAAATTTCACTTGATCGTTTGAAACCAGCCAAGTTCACTGACAAATCTGGTTCTGGTAGAATGATCCAGCCACCAACCCGGTTTCTAGATAATGCCACTGACTGGTAGGGGGGTGCTGTGGTGGTCAAAACATTGAAACATGGTTGTGACTTTTGTGACCCCTAGAGGGAGGTCTTTGTTTGAAATAGTTAATTCTCTGGGCAATAGTTATCAGTGAGGAGATAATAAGGATAAGGTAGAGAGAGATGCAGACTTGATCAAAATTCACTTAATATTCAAACATGTTTTGTCTAGTGCAAACAACGTGACCTAAGTTACAAAGCAATAACACTGATTATCTAGAGAGAATTGAGAGCTTCATCAAAAGTTACCTAAATCGATTTTGCACTGGACCCTACTGTACCAATGTTGGTCTTTACATTTTTTACAGACTGAAGTTAAAAATATAAAAACTTAGAACAATGATGGAAAATTGGATTTTGTGGCATAAACCCTTAGCTCCTGAAACACACCACTGTCATAAAAACCAGACATTCTGAAAGGAAACGCTGGTAGGATTTCAAACATTTGGTATGGATTTAAATGAGTCAAAGTGACTGCTGAACATTTTCTCCTTTTTTAATACTGGAATCGAAGGTTCAAGATAATTTAAGCATGGTCACTAAACAATTATAGGCAAATGTGGTTGGCGCAGTTGGTAAGATCTCTGCTTTCAAACCACAAGGTCCCAAGTTCGATCCCCAGCACTGCCGAAATTCGAATATTTGTGTGAACTTCTTTTCCGCTTAAGCCAACTCAGCTTTCCATCCTTCTGGGGTAGGTAAATGAGTACCAGCATCTGCTGGGAGCTAACCTGTGACGGATTAGTGTCCTGTCCAGGGGGAGTCAAAGACTCTCATCTGCTTAACACTACAGGAACCGGAGATAAGCGGCCCCATGGGCCACTAGGCTCGACTAAGGATTTAGCTATACTAAACAATTATAGAACGTTGCAAAAATGGACTTACTCATGCTGGGAAAGGTAGTGACTGTTTTTTATAGTTATTAGTGATTACATTTTTTTAATAAGAATAAGTTACAAACCCTGTTGCCAATACAGTGTTTTTACATCTGAATCTGTGCAATGAGCCATCTTCAAGGTTTAGTGCAATAACACCAACACACTTGCCATCATCGTCCATGAGCAGGTCAAGGGTAAAATACTCCACAAAATAGTCTGTGTCAAACTGAAGGGACTGCAGAGCAACTTCATAATTTTAAAATAATGAAATCAAAATCACAGTTAACAATGTTATTGACGAATATATGTACGTTTGATTTTAATTGTAAATACTTTTTAACAAGTTTTACCTTTTGGATAAATATTTTTATTCTGGCGAATTATGTTAAATACTTTATGTACTAATGTATAGAATCACTAAAAAGATGAGTACATTTCGTGATTTATAGGTATGAGTTATGTTTTGAAGTTCATAAAAGTGTTAGGTCCATGGTTTGAAAGGTTACACCAATAGTCATCATAACTTTGATCTTTAAGACACAGTTTTTATTGGTCTTCTGACAAAATCTTTTTAAACATCATCAACTATTTATGACTTTGCAATACATTTTCCATTTGTATTTCAAACCTTCTAAAAATATTTTTAAACTACTGTTGATTAGGAATTGATAAATGGAATTTGTGATTTATCCATGAGCTGATCAGGTGGACCACTTGTAGTAATATGAAAAAAGAGTAATTGTGAGAGAATACATTTTTGGGCCATGAGCTAAATAAAAACTGATTTACTTCTAGGCTTTTTGCAGGTGGGGTCACCTGACCATAGCTCCCTAAACTCAATCACGTACAGTATATGATAAAACCACATCCAGAAATGGAAAGAGCAGATCTTGACATTAGAGTTAAACAACAAATTTTCGTTATTGACTTCAACTAATTAATATATACAAAATGACAAAAAAAAAGAGAAAATGGGATACTTTCTATGCATTTGTTTGACTGGTGTGCAAGTTAAATTTTCACATACATTTTCTTAAATTTTTTTTACTTATTTCAAATTACTAAATAAATGTACAAATGTTGAGAAATCAGAGAGAAACTATAAAATGCACCTTCTGACTTTTATCAGTGTTAAAAAAAAATTTCATTATTTATTCCAGAACTTTCTTGAACTCTAGCCAGAACCATCTAGAGCTCTTCATGATAACATTTGATTACATTCTAGAACTTTCCATAGAACGTTCTAGAAGCTTTAAGATTGTTTACTCATAGTATATTATTCTAGAACATTCTGGAACATTTACAGTAGTTGTTTACAACAACTGATCGGGGACATAGTTTCCTAAAATAGTATTAGCATGATCTAATGTTTCTAAATATAGACACTTACAAACCTTTCTAGAATATGGACTAAAAGTTACATATACCGTATTTTCCGGACTATAACCCGCACTGCAGATAACCCGCACCCCCATACTTTTATCACCAAAAGAAACAAAAG
>JAOBRB020233102.1:0-11816 GCA_027575285.2 Zoanthus pulchellus
ACTCCCCACCCACCCACTGACCACTTTCTACCTACCCTATCTTCTTTTTACTTCAACAACCACTTTCTACTTACAATGCCTCTTCCTTTCTACTTTTATTTTTTCCTCTATTTTTTTTCCTTTTTTCCCTTTTTTCCCTTTTTTCCCTTTTTTCTCTTCTTATTCTTACCATCTTATACCTCAACAATATTTTCTTTTTTCTTTTTTTTTTTTGGAATACCCCAAGATTTGAACTACCAACTTTTGGATCTGTAGTCCTGCTTTATCCCCACTTGACCACACGAGCAACCATTGATAGCATACTAATTTTTTTAGGTATCACTAGTTATTGCTCCGAGACTGTACTGATTTTAAAAAAAATTAACTGGTTTAAAAAAATTGTACTAAAAACAATTTTGAACCACAACACATGCTTGAAATGACACAGCCACTAAATAGGGCACTATGGCCTCATGAGTCATATGGACCAAGCATGTGTACTAAAACTCTTTAACCCTGGTTGAACCACTAAAATATCATGTAGTGGAAAATGGCGGGACAATAGTGAAGTTGGAATTTGTTTCTCTGCTGTTCTGTGGATGGAATCTCGCACCTGAGGCATTTTAGGCGAGTTCTCACTTCTAAAAAATGTAGTGAGCACAGAATTTTTCTGAAGGTGTGGGTGGCTCAACACTTCTAAAAACTGTATGAATTGAAAATGGTTGAATTACCCAGAATTCCAATTGGGTCCAAACAAGGCAATTACTGATGCCTGAAACTTGCTCCATTTAAATGGCTATAGGTAGTTCAACTGCAAATAAAAGAAGGTTCATTGCAAATCGACACAAACTATTTGCATTAAACATTATTGTGAAAGTAAACTTTCTGTTTTGGAATCATTTTTTCTGTGCATTTTTCATGGACATTAAGAATGGGCATTTCTAGTTTTGCTACAGAAAACTTTGAGAAATTGATTCAAAATTGGGTTTTCTTGTTACTATGTGGGATGTAGAAATTTCAGGTAATTAAATCAATTGTCACAATCATTCTCTCTTTGAATTAAGTCCTGCCTCTTAATTTAAAGTCATGGAACAATTGGAAAGTTATCATTCGAACTGTACCGATTTTTACTGCTGCCATTGCCAAAGGCTTAGTAAAAGATGAGCCTTAGTCCCTCTTACCTGTTAGGCCATAGTACCCTATTTAGTGGCTGTATACAAGCACATAGTTTTAAGTACAACACAGTTTTGAGAACAGTTTAGTTTACTCTATCCTTAAATCAATTATTTATTTTAGTTAATATAATGCACCTAAATCCAAAACATTGCTAAGATTGATATAACTCATGAAATCAATCTACATGTACAGTACACCCACAAATGTACTTAAAGGGGCTTGGATATAATTAGTAAGAACAAATACAGCAAAAGCTAAAGCTTTTTGAGCCCAGTGGCCCATGGAGCCGGTGCTTATCTCCGGTTTCTGTAGTGTTAAGTGGTGACAGTCTTTAACTCCCCCTGGACGGGAGACTAATCCATCACAGGTTAGCTCCCAGCACACGCTGGTACTCATTTACCTACCCCGGGAGGATGGAAAGCTGAGTTGGCTTAGGCAGAAAAGAAGGCCGCACAAAGATTTAAATCTCGGCAAAGCGCCGGGATCTAACTCGGGACCTCGGTTGGAAAGCAGAGATCTTACCAACTGTGCTTGCCGACCATGTCGGCCAAATACAGCAAGCAGGGATTTTTTAGTTTACCTTCATTGCAGTGATCGTTCATATTTTTAAGTATTGCATACAAAAAGTTTAGAACCTAAGCCTGCTGACTATATGATTTTGTTTTCACTTTGTTAAAGCTTGTGAGGCAGTATTACAGCAGTGATGCTCAAATCACAGCTAACAGGTACCCCATCATGATGCTGAGCATCAAGGTTCCCCCGGATACTGTTGATGTTAATCTGGAACCAAACAAAAACACAGTGCTCTTAAAAGAGAATAATTATGTGTTGAAAATTTTGACAGAGTTACTAGAACAGCACTATTCTGTCAGAAATGTTGATTCCCAAGAAGAACCTAAGACAAGAGAAAAAACTTCAGCAAATAAAAGAATGGAAATGTGTTCTGATTCTGGACTCTCAGATGATGATAATTTGCTCAGTAATGTTGACAGAGCTGAATGTACCAAAGAAGTGTACCGTGATGTCACGGTTGACAGCTTGAGTACAAGTAGATTAGATGTGAGGGAAGGTAACCATACTGTAGATCATAACTGTGTTTTGGAAAATGACAAACATCTAATAATTCCACGATGCTCTAAATTACCAACACCCACAAGTAATACAGCAAGTGGAGGGAATTCAAACGATGGACATTTTCAGGAGGAACATTTTAATTCAAAGGAGCCAGCAAGAAATTGTCAAGAAGACTGGGCTGATGATTTGTTTGATGATATTTCAGATATTGAATTATCTATTCCTTCAAGCTTATTTTCACCATCGTCGTCTTCTACAGTCAAAAACGTTCGGGAAGAAATTTCAAAATCGACAACTGCAGCTGTCGAGCAAGGAGAATTTTGCCAGCTTGAAGCATTAAATGACAATCATCCTTCAGTGATGAAGTCTAAAGACGAATTAAATAAGAATGAGAAGTCATTCAAGGATCATAAAGAAGTAGAAGAAAAGCAAGAACTGTATAAAAATGACAAAATTTGCACGTCAGTTTGCGAAGATCAATCTGTTATGGATAATCCAGAGTTATCATCTGATACTTCTTTCGCAAGAAAAATGACAGGGAAAGGGTGTAGTGATGAAGAATTTGAAAATCCCAGTTTAGAAGAATGGAGTTATGGTTGTGCTTTACTAGACAAGCAAGGCAAGACACTTGAGGTATTGTAAAGCATCAGATATTTTTATTATTTTTATGTGATTTTCATAATTAAAATGGCATATTAAGTTCAAATTGATCTACATAGTAATAACAAAAAGTTGGTGAGGACTAGTGGTATAGACAACCAAAATTATATGATTTTTTTTCCACGATGGGCCATGTGTTCTCAGACATACCGAAATCTTCTTGACCATTTGCAGGCGTGGAGTTTTTGCGGTGAGAGAAGGTTGCAGTTATTAAAGTTAATTAAATCAGTAGAGATACATCCTTGTACAAATAAGCCCTTTCCTTAACTTTATAGCTAACGATCACCATTGGAATGTTTTAATGAACCACAGTACCAAAAAGTTGGTAAATATACTTTTTTTCGTTTTTCTGCAAATTACACCTGCCTTTGACTCAATTGCTCCAAAATCAACCCACTTACTGTACAATCTTTCTCATTTCATCTCAAAAACAATCCAAATTAAGCGTGCAGAATTCGACACGATCGTTACCATAGATCTAGATCACAAGATCTAGATGAAAGCAAAGTTAATCTATGCTTGCTTCTGAGGAGCACTGTACAGTATGTATACTTATAACTAGATATTATTTAGTTCTAGAAAGTGTGTGGTGTAAAAACACTATTTTGTTACAGTGACTGAGTATTTACTGTACAATATAATTTATTAACTAGTTATTGTTTTATCATTTCTCAATAAGGTAAGGACTTACAGTGCTGATTATATTGCTGTGAACACCTAAAATATGTCTGGAATGTTTATTGTGTTGTAACCACAGATGGCACATTGGATTTGTAATTTATTTCAAAACCAGTCAAATCTGTTTTCTTTGCTATTATAGCACATACTGTAAACAAATGGGAAGGAAAAGTAATTGTTTACTTGTAAAAAGGCTGAATTTTAAAACAAAACGAAAATAATTTGTTCTATGGCCGACAGGAAATGGTTCGTTGCCTGTGGATTCTGTGATGTGAGGGTCTCACATGTGGTTTCTGCAGTGTGAAGATCTCGCATGTGATTGGTTACAACACAATAAACATTCCAGAATCATTTTAAGTGTAATATAATCAGCGCTGTAATCCACTCATTGTATGTATCGTGTGTATTGAAATGCTAGTAATATCCTTAAACCGAATCTGGATACGTTATGGACTTAAATCGCTGATGGTATGTATTGCTTGTTCGCTAATAGTGACTTTCTAAGATCTGGGTTCAGTTGTTCAAAGGCTGGTTAAGTTTAACCCTGGGTTAAACAAAAATTCAAACAAAAATTTCTTCTTTAAGAAAAGGTAAACAGTTATTTATGAATACTATTGAGAATTTTCCAGGAAAGGTCTTGTTAATCCCAAAATTAAAACCAAAACCTCTCCTTGTAAGATTAAAAACAAGATTGTGGGTTAAACATTTAACCCTGAGTTAGTGCTAACTGGGTTTTGAACAACTGGGCCCTGAATAGCAGGCTGCTTGCTTTGCTTGCAGCAATTAGATTGAAATCATTTTAACTAAAATTCAAAACACAGTTTTTGGATGTCATTTGTAGTTTCTAATTGGGCAAGTCAAGAGAATAGTGTAAACACTACAGCTGTAAATAATTTGAAGGACTTTCTTTCTTCAATTGCTTTGCTACAGACACTTTTATGTTTCTTATTTTAGCCAGTTCATCTCCTTCAGCCGCCCCCACCAGCATCTACTGGTGGTTCTGTTGAGAAACGAAAATCATTATCGGTTAAAAGAAAACATTCAACTTCCAACAACCAATTGCCATTCAAGGTTAGTGTGGTGTGCTATACAAGGGTGAATACGACACTTTGACATTTATCCTTCAGAGTTTTACAAAACAAAAATCTTAGATTGTAACAAGGGAAATAAAGAGGAATCTAATTAGTTTTGGAAACGGTTTTTTAACTGTGTGAACTTAGTGTTCGAAATTTTGTGTTGGCATCTGTCATTGTGCTTGGCAATGAAGAATTTCCAGGCTGCAAGTACTGGGGTACAAAAGATTATGAACCAAAGCTTGGGAAATTCATTGTCATAATCTAAATTCTGTTCCAAAAATAAATCCTTATCCAGCTAGTAAGTAGTTAGTGCTAAAAAGATCTCCCAACAAAAATAAATATTCACTGAACTCAACAAGCACTTCTTGTTGAGATATATAATCTATGGATGTTGTCCCTCAGTAGCATGTTTTAACTAAATATAAAATTCAATTGAGGCCTAAAACTACTGTTCAAATTTCTATAAAATGTCCTAGCCTTCGCTCGTCTACGGCGATTTTCTTCATTGCCAAGTACAATGACAGATGTCAACACGGAATTTTCCACACTCAGTTAACACAGCTCAATAACTTTCCAAAGCTAATTAGAATTTTGTTTATATTCCTTGTTACGATCTTAGATTTTTGTTTTGTAAAGTTCTCTGAAGGATAAATGTCAAAGTGTCGTATTCAGCCTTATATAGCTGGTCTACAGCGCTATTCTAGTTAAAGAAATTTGTATAAAATGTGTGTGATATGAATGGAAACAAGCAAAGGCTCAACATAATAATGAAGAGACAAGCATGCAGTAAGATATAACTAAGCAGAAAGAAGACAATAGGTTTGCAAATTCGCTGCATACTTCTTGGGAGTTAAGAGTTGGTTAGTGTTTTCTGATATAAAGGTTTCTTGTATGCGTACGTTAACAGGGTGGTATTCGATAGTGATAATAATAAAGAGACAAGCATGCAGTTAGATATAACAAAGCAGAAATAAGACAATAGGTTTGCAAATTCGCTGCATACTTCTTGGGAGTTACGAGAAGTACAACTAACAGAACAGCTTTGGTGACCAATCTCGCATACATCCTCAACATCCATGAACTCAATCTCCTATCCAAAGGTCCCAAGTCCAGTCTTTCTTCCAGTATAAACGAACGCACTGTTGCCAACATCAGCATAGCATTCCACCGATTAGCCAACCAAATACAATGGAACTGAACACATTCGTGAATCAAACCCTCAACCTTCAGATTTTGTCACCTACCAGCAATCCCGTCACGTCTATAGACCTGAATCTAAAGACGAGCTCGAAAACAAACTTCAGAGAGTTCACTACAAATTACAAGCCACGCTTAAAACACTTTAACCAAAACAAAAGTTGTCAAATATCAGCCATACAGACATAGAAACAATAAAAAAATATCAAGGAGAAGAACTGCGTATATTTCCCCAGTGATAAAGGCACTGATTCTGCATTATACAGCGAGACACATACCCACAATTAGCTTTGGCTCACCTAAGCGACCCAAACACCCATCAAAAAATTTCTCGTTTGTCAGCCAAAACAGTCGAGAAAAATTAACTCAACTTGGAAAAACATCTGTCAACATAACAAGTTCCCTTCTTTCGTTCTAAAATGCTTTCTTTCCTCAAATACAGATATACCTAGATTCTATCATCTGATTAAGACCCACAAATCAGGACCAGACATCAAAATACGACCCATCGTATCTAACACAAACGGGCCTACCCAACGCATCTCATGGCTACTCGCCAAAGCCCTTAAACCAATGCTCAAGAACATCCCTGCACACTTAGAAATGAGTTTGGATCTCATTAAATGCATAAAGATTCAACGACCAACAAAGCACAACTGTATCCATGCAGTCACGACGTGGTATCCCTTTACACTTCTATACCGATACAAGCAGCCATCACCAATTGAGCTAACAGAATTCAGAACCCTGCATTACATCTCTCCAGACAGTACATAACTTACCTTCTCACAATTACGCAAAACAACATGTACTTCTCCAATAACAATCAAGTTTTCCGCCAAAGAGAGGACTGCCCATGGGCTAGAACATCTCAGGCATTCTGGCCATTCTGTTTATGAACAAACTAGAAACTATTGCCCTGTTCTCTCACTTACTGATCAGCCCCTATATGAGATACGTTGATGATATTTGTATCCAAACCACCAACGAAGAAATGGCAAACCAGTTCCTGCTTGATGAACCACCAGCCCTCAAATTGAAATTCAATCTATTAGAGAAAAACCCTTAAAAACATGTACACCCAACGGCCACTCACTGTCGCTACTCGATTTCAAAGTTACCATCTCTAAAGAGGGTAAAAGCTCCATCGAATTCCACAAAAAAGCAGCAAAAAAAATTATTGTACACCACCAATCAGCCCTATCAAAGAAATCAAAGATCAATTTAATTCACAATGAGCAAAAGCGTATTAAAGATAGATGCTCTACCAATGCAACTTCTGAAAAACACCAACAGATTCTAAATAGCATCCTACACCTAAATGGATATCCTGAAAACACCACTGAGCAAAGTAAACATCTTCAGAGACAACAAAAAGAGCCATATTTCTCAAACACTGAATGGTTCTATCTCAAGATCTGATACATCTCTGACGGCCTAAATCATAAAATCACCAACATCTTCCATAAAGAGGGAATACCAATATGAATCATTCTTCTGTCATTTACCGGCGGCTGCGCCACTCCACCAATATGGAATATATTTTTTTCCAACTAGCTGGAAATATAATTTGGCACCATCGGCTCCGAATCGCAATTAGTTTATAAAATCAGAGGTTAAAACTTAATCATAATAGTATCACTTTAACCTTATCAGGGTTGTCAATGAGGTTTGAGGTAGGTGGAGATATTGTTAAAAAAGACAGCACTTTTATTGATGACTGCATTCAGGATATATTGAATGTTTTCCATAGTAACCGACCCCGTTGTTGAGAGTAGCCGTCGGCGTTAGCTTGTTGCCAGCTTCTAATGAAATCCCTGCCTTGTTTAATTGAAAATCAGGAATGTGTCCCGGACTTGCACAAGTACACACTTGTCCAGTTCAAGTGTCAGAAAGTAAATGAATATAGATAAATGAGTAAACAAAAACTGATTTTAATTCACGTATTCATGCAGTGGTTTGATTTATTGAAGACTTCCCCACTTTAAAGCCTCGGGTTAATGAGAAAGGTTCAATAATTTAGTGCACGCCTGTTGTGGTATCAACTGGTAAATCGAAATCACGTGATCGTGGATTATTGCAGTGAACAAGATTGCTTACAAATCATGATCTAAGTCTTTGTTTTGTTTATCGCCTTTACTTGGCCATTAATGACGAGGATGAATAAGCGGTGAATGTCCTCCACAACTGACGATCCTGCACCACATGCTACACTCTACTCCCAAACAAGTTCATATACTCCATCACACACTCAACTCAATTTTTCCAAGACCTTCCTGTTCTTTGTCGTCCCTCAAGTCTTACCCAATGCACTCCGCTCTACCCTTTTCACATGTCAAACCATTTCTCCACACACCACTGTCATGACCTCACTGTTTGACCTACCCTCTTGTCATTTATCTCAGCGGTTAAGAGATGATTAATGTATGTGCATATTAACAGTTAGTGGTAGATAATTTTATAATAATTATTGGTTGCTTTTTGTTTCTTATAGTCTGCAAGTCCAAGCAAGAAAATCAAGACGGTAGCTAAGGTTTGTTTTGCAAGACCTTTATAATTAACTTGCAAGCTTCGTAATCTAGATCTGTCATCTATTTCTGTTGCTAAATGTGACCTTTTACGGGAAAATAAACAACAATAATTTCCGTGAAACAAGTTGTACAAACAACGAGTAAGCAGGTTATGCCAAACGACTTAGTTGCTCCTTGGCACAAATGGTTCTGTTTTCCAATTGACCGAGCAAGTCCCTCCTCAAGTGGGTCAAACTTCAAACAACTGGGCTAGTCATTCGTATGAATGGGTCGAATTTTCAAATGGGTGCGTAAGCCGAATGCTTCAGTGGGCCGTATTGACAAGCATCTTAGCAAGTCAGTAGTATGGTTGGGTTGAGTTTTCAATAGAGAGTAGGTGTGAAAAAAAATGTTTTTCTAAGAGAACCTTGTACTGGCCCGAGAGATAGAAGAATTGTTATCAGCTTGAGCGATTTTTGCCGTATGCCAGCTTTGTAGAATCTTTCTTGTATTATTGTTCGCTTTGTCAACAACCTTAGCGTTTTTTAAGTCAACTTCATGGTCCTATATCCAAGCGTGTTTGGCCACATTAGATCCGCTTCTAAAAATCTTGACATTCCTCATATATTCTTTTATTCTTGTCTCAAAAGATTATTTTGTTTCCCCAATGCCGCTCCATGGGCAATTTGTACACGGGATTCGATAGACTACGTTGCACTGTTGTTCAGGATTGAGTCGGAATATCGGGACTTGAAAGTGATTGAAGTGTGGGCAATGGTTTATTGGAGACTGAGATATCATGTTGTTTGAGAATTCTTATGAGAGGTTCAGTAATACCTTTAATATCAGAGGACGTAATTCAAAATTTTCCTTTTTTATCTTCTTCTAGGTTGTAAACCAGCCCCTTATTACTACGCAATTCAAACAAACTTTAAGTACACAAGAAAGAAGGGAGTCGATGCCAACCAGCATTGTAGATTTTAATATGCAGAAGTTGAAAACTACTTTCAACCAAAAGAAACACAGCAGGTATGAAATGTGTAGTCAAATGAAGCAAAATTTTCCGATAATCTACTGTAGGCATTTTGTAACTGTATTTGATTATTGCTTTGTCTTCTGGTTTTAAAATGTCAAATTTCAAGTTTGAACATTGGTCAGTGCTCTACTCGTACGCAAGACCGGACAGGCTTCGTAAATATCCAATTGTTTATGTCCTGCTAGTTAAGATTCGAATATTTATTGAGGAGAAAGTGCTGCTTTTGCTTTAATATCTGCAAATGGTTAGACTTTCGCGTCTTCTCAGATAAGGACGTTAACTCGTAGGTCCAGTCTCTCGATCAGTCTGTCGAGGGACTTAAAAAAAAGAACCCACGCACTTGTCGAAAAGAGTAAGGGTAGGGGTCCCGGTGTTCTTCTGAGGAACATTTCTTGATGATATTATATGTGAGCCGCGATGGTGGACTATCTAAGACCCTTAACTGTCAAACCTTGTACTGATCATTGTAAAGCGCCTTTGATTATTTACATATGGAAAGGGCGCTGTATAAGTGCTAAAGTTATTTATTTATTTATTTATTTATTTATTTATTTATTTATTTATTTATTTATTTATTTTATTTATTTGTAAAAAAAACATAGGTAAATAATTATCGTTTTTGTCTTGAAATATTGCTATAGCGACTTCTACATGAAGAAAATATCCTCATCCTCAACGTAAATAGTGCATGATGTGATACTTGCGTACAAAAAGTTTTCTTAAATATAAATATTTTCGTATTCCATACTTACTTACATTAGCCACTAGAGTATTTTAAAGTGCCTAAGAAGAGAAACCAGCCTTTACATTCCTAAACAGACCAATTCAAAAGTATTAAGTACATCAAGTTTCAAAGAATTTAAATAAGATGCCTTCAAGATATAGCTTCCCTAATTTGCTGGTATTGCATTGATTCTTTAGCTCATTATGTATTCAGGATATGAGCTTTCTTGTTTCTGTATATGACATAATTTTGTTTACTAACTTCAAAAGCGACATGAAAGAAAACAGAAATTATTTTTAGTATTCCGACACTGATTCACAGCATGGAATTTAAACACAAGCTATTACAAGAAATGATCTTTTTATCTTGATTTAGAAACCATTTTACTGTACTAGGTTTTAACTTCTGTTACCTTGGTTAAGTTTGCTTTCAGTTTTTTTAATCTCTTACATATTCTTTGTAATAATACTTTAATTAATGAAGGAAGTGGGTTCCCATTCTTACTAGTCAGAGGTTCAGATCTTGGCGTGAAAGTTGAATTTGCTGAGTGAGGAAAACCGGAGTACCCGGAGAAAAACCCTCGTAGTCAGGTTGAGATCGACAAATCTTAGCCCACATGCCGAGTCCAGGAATCAATCCTGGGTCGTAGAGATGAAACTGATGGCCACTGCCTACCCGACTCTTTCCTTTGTACTGAAGCAAATAATGTGAGGGACGCGTGACATTAATTGCTAAATTGATTTTTTTACGGTAGCCACAGAACCCTAAACTTCCCAGACACATAGAATCTCTACAGTTTAATTGAGCTCTCTTAAATTTTGTTTGTCTATCTTACTTAGCATAATTTTTGAGATGACCAAAATCTGTTTTCGTTTTGACCAAAATCTGTGTTCGCTTTTAAGCAGCATATATTTTGTAATTGTTGGGAGCTTTATGTTTGTTCTGTTTGTTTTTGAATTGAGTTTATTCTCAAACGATGCTAGCTACATGTAGTTTGGATATAGACAAAAGATTTACATTCTCCTTCACTTCTGCTTCATGTCTGTTTCGTCTTGTTGCTTTCAGAAGCCCCAGACAAGGAAGTTTTTGTCTACAGCTGATTTGCCGGTTGGAACCGTGGGGGTTGTGGCTAGCGAAGGAAGATTACGTTATTAAGTGCGTCAACCAATACAGGTGTGGAACATTTTGTTGTTTAAAAACATTTTGAAGTTTCTAAAGGATTATTTAAAATAATATGGAAACTATGTACGTTGAGATTACTGGAAAAGTTTGTTTTCAAAGACCGGACAATGGCGTGAGCAGTAGGATACACTTTATCCAAAGTGAAAGAGTTTACAGTTTCAAGAAAGTATAATTTTACTTGGTGCATCCTGTTATTTCAGTTTAGTGCTACTATTACCAAATTTCTACCCCTAACCTTGATATTTTAGATGAACCACGGTGCTTGCCATTTGAAAGCCGTTGGTGAGTAATAAAAAGCTCACCTGAGATAAACGAGGTGAGCTTTTTTCCCAACAGTATATTAGAATCCACTATTTGGTATAAAAACAATGTTATTTTAACACTATCTCAACTGAACAATTTTCATTTTAAACCTGACAAAATCAAAGCTAAAAGATAATAATTAGCAATAGTCCAGTCAATCTGTGGTTTTCAGTTAAACAAATTGCAAAAGAATTTATTTCACCACCAATCGAAGGTTTGAA
>JAOBRB020233324.1:0-11811 GCA_027575285.2 Zoanthus pulchellus
TATGAAAATGAGTTCTGTATTCAGTTTCATTTTCATGCAAATCAAAGTCATTTTCATAAAAATGGATTCGCACTTAGCCTCGCTTTGAAACAGAGGCACAAGGGAACTCGGAAATGGTCTATTAGCATATATTTTGACGATTTAATTTCTTCTTTTACTCGTCAGTTTTAGTATCGATTGAGAAGAAAAATCAAACTCTCGAGATAGTGTTTCTATTTCCGAAAACCCTTGAATTTCGTTAAAAAATACTCCGCTGCGCGTCGTTTTTTCAACCATCTTTTCGGTGTTTGGAAATGTGATGAAACACTGCCTCTGGTGTTTGATATATTACTAAAAGAACTCACGGAACCCTAAACAAAAGGAATGAACTCGCCTCTGAGTGCCGTCACGCTAACAGCTTTTTTTTAAGGAATTCATAATTCTATCATTATGTAAATTAGATTTTGCTGTTTAAATTCACTGAAATAATCTTGTATTTTAACTTTAAGTACCTGACGAGAGAGGGCAGTTACCGGCCGTTACCGGTGAAGCACTTAAAGTGCAAATAAATTCTTGTTGTTATCATATATTCAAAATAAAGCACTTACCTTTACTTAAACGTTACAATGACTGCTATTTGGTTAAAACATAATTAATACCTTCAACATATTTTTGGACTGGGGCAACTAAGTAAGGTCGCACTGGCCTTCTTTTTTTAGACAATATATCACATGCAGAATGTTCCATTTCTTAGTTGGTCAACGTACTATTTATTTTGGTTTAAGCTAGAATTAATTTTAAGTTAACAAATTTTTGATCAACTTGGCTAATATCTGTCAGAAAATGACAGAAATCTTGTTATTAGAAAATATAAAAAGGATTGGATAGGGGATGTGGAGGGCAATAATCACATGTTCTCCCTCATCCTAGATGCTAAAATGTGGATGTTAAATCAAAATATTGCTTAAATGATGATGCCTTGTACAAAAATAACTGAATGTAATTGAAGTTTAGCCTGTGTAGCAAGTGTTTCCATCGATATATGGCACAATTTTCTATTTTGGCCACAATTTTTGCACAGCCAAAATAGAAAATCTTGCCAAAAATAAGCAGAAACGCTAGCTAAGCAAGCCAATGGAAGTCTAAAAACCAAAAATATACAGTTTTATGTAACAAAATGTTTATTGGGGTTTAAGAGATTAATTGCTTTAAAAGATCAGGAAATATGGATAATACATATATTATAGAAATGGATTGTGTTAAAAAATATACGTCAAGTTTCTGATTGTTAAAAATAAAAACCTTAATGGACCTTAGATGTGGAGAGGAAAGTCCTCTACAAGTCTTTGCATAAGAGCCTAAAATTTTGCAAATTAACTCCCTTTCTAAACTAAGAATGATAGCTCATAAACAAATATATACCTACAAAATTAAAAAACAGTAATTGTGATAAAAAAAATTCACTAGAATATATAACAATTATCGAAAAGCATTAAAGTTCAAAATCATCTATGCCAAGATCATAGATCTGACCATATCGTCTCATCTTGCAGTGATGGTTTGTACAAAATGAAACAATGCCATAGCTCATTAAACCAAAAACAACAAGAATTAAGATAGCTAAAACAATCAAAAGAGAATAATTATTTTTTGTCTTTTCAGATTTGAGTAGTTGTTGAACTCTAGCTAAAGAGCCATTATTTGATGCTGGTTCAATTCCCAGAATATCACATATTAAAGGATAAATGTCAACATTTCGGAATGGCTCTGACAGATATCCTTCCTTGAATATTGGTCCTCGCGCAATGAAGAATGGATGCATAGATGACATTCGATTACTATAACCATGGTTACCTTTCCGGTTAGCTAAATGTTGGTGTCTGTTGGGAGAAATCTGCCACCCCTCATCGGCTACAGCAAGGATTGGTGTTATTCTTCTGTTGTGGATGTAATGGAAATGTTCTGGAATGTCTTCCTTCTTATAAACTGTGATGTTATGGCTGCAATTATTTTTGAGTCGATTATAAATTACTTCTAGATTTCCTTTGGAAGGAATTATTGCAGCAATAGTTCCAATGTAAGGAGGGCCAGATGCAACAAGCGTGTACATATTCATGGTAACATTGCAATCCGAAAGGTAAATAATTTGGTCATTGGAAACATTGGCCATCCCATGATCACTGGTAATAATAAGGTTAACCTGAATAGGAGAAAACATAATAAATTCAAATTGTAAGTAGAATGCAAATTAATTAAATAAATCAAAATATAAATATATTATTTATCTTCAATATGCAAAGAAGTTATTGCCCAGTCTGGCAGAAGCTAATTAATTTTTATTAGTATTTTCCAACATCAGGGCTAATATGCATACTACAATCTGATTGACTCCCTAACCTTGGGCTATTCCTGATAGTCTGAGGTGAAGAGTTTGCAAAAACAATGGCAGCTCCTTTGCGTTTTGTGGAAGTGTCAAATGACTATTTACAAGAACTTC
Organism: Zoanthus pulchellus; assembly: GCA_027575285.2. NCBI lineage: Eukaryota > Metazoa > Cnidaria > Anthozoa > Zoantharia > Zoanthidae > Zoanthus > Zoanthus pulchellus. The sequence continues at coordinate 2,477 of JAOBRB020233324.1, forward strand.
TAGATAGTTCAATACCCAAGACAACAAAAAAGCTACAAAGTATAGAATGAAAATATTCAATGGTAAATTACAAGCATTAGACAACAGAAATATTGCTACTTTTTAATAGATTTCTTTTACGGATACGAACGAAAGTTGCAAATGGAAAAACTCTCTTGTTTAGTATCTCCAAATTAGTATGTATTTATATCTAATTTTGGCTCAATATGTTCAAAAATACTAAAACAGTTTCATGGGCTATTGCCTCGTAGTCCAAGTGGCCTCAAGGTCTAATTTAAGGTTATAAACCTACTAACAGTCTAGCATGCATTCTGCATTTCGAGCGATTGAACATTGGCCTCAGGCTAGGTAGAATGCCTCTTAATATCCCTCTTTAGATCCTGGTATTTTTGACTACTTTTTCATTCTCTTTCTGGATTGTATTGAAAGGGCATGCGACATCAAGAATGATGCAATCTTGCTTTCTTCTCAAGGGCAACAAGATCAGGCTGATTGATCTTGACATGGTGGTTAGTTTGGATCTGAAAATCCCTTAGGATCTTATATTCATCATTCTCTACAATTGGTTCTGGTTCATTGTAATACCACCTTTCAGCCCTTTCAAATCCATAAACATCGCACATACTTATGCCAATGCAGTACCTGTGCAACCTTAACATGCCGCCAAAGTTTGTACTCATGGCCAGCCAGTTGCTGGCACTCTGTTGTGATGTGGTCTCAGGCCATTTTCCACACATCCTACAAAACGGTGACACATCCTTTTTATCTATGCACTGCTTTATGGCACTGGTTCTTATTGCTTGTTCTTGTGCAACAAATACTGTGCTCTCAATCTCTTTTTTGAGTCCACCCTTCAGAACCCACAACCACGTTCTCTCAACATCCATGCTCTCAGACACTTACTTCTGACACCATTTTCCCATGCAATTTTTCTCTAACAATCCTTGTTTATGCTGACAATAAACCTCTTTCCGTACTTTCTCTGGTTCACGAGCCTTAACAATATCAACAATGCCTTGTTTTCCCACTTTTTTAAGCAAAGGTTCAACAGAATATTTCACATACCAGATCAAATTGTTCTTCTCCTGGGACACACAGTCTACCATACTTTCAAGTCCTCTGCCACCCTGCTTTCTTGCAAGATATAACCTGTCTACATTGCTGTTTGGATTGAATGCACCATACATATGTAGTCAAAGTCTTTCGGGTTTTCTGTCTATCTTGTCAAGTTCTGCCTGTGTCCAATCTATTATTCCCACCCCAAAACGAAATATAGAGACTGCCCATGTACATTTATTGCCAAGATGACATTCTTTCCATTAAGCCCAGATTTCAAAGTTCTCTTGAGCCTCCACTGATTCTCCTTGATTACAAGCTCTTTCATCTCTTTCTGCTTAATGGTGTCGATCTCTAATATACAAAATAATATACCCACCTTGTTCTACCGCTCTGATCTTTTGACCATCTGGTAGTTCAATACCTTCGCATTCAGTTACCTTACCCCTTATCATTACTACTACTGCACACTTTTTCACACCAAACTCCATTCCAATATCTTGGCAAAAGAGCCACAATGTCCTAACCAACGAATCAATTTCATCCTCACTTTTACCATACATTTTTAGATCATCCATAAAAAGCAGATGGTTTATGCTGGTCTGATTCTTCCCCAAATTGTATCGGGCTTTGCACTTGCAGAGTATGATGGAAAGAGAAATGAGACAAGTCATGTAACAAAAAGTAACAGTGATAGACTGTCCCCCTGAAAGATCCTCCTTTTAAGCTTTACATTCCCCAACTTCTGTCCTGCTGCTGTCAATTCAACCTCCCATTGTCGGATTTCATACTGGGAGAGCCTGAATACAAGCCTTTTAATTCTCATACCTACAAAATATGACTAGTATATAAAATAAGACCACACTATGATTAGCAAAATCCCAAAGTTTGATGTTAAACCGATGAACAGTTAACGAAATACAGCTTTTTTAAAATACAAGAATTACTAAAGAAATGTACTGTATTGTGTCTGAACGCTATATGTAAAGAATCGTCCAGATACTATACATTTCTTTAGTAATTCTTGTATTTTAAAACAGCTATATTTCGTAAACTGTTCATACACCTAACATCAAACTTTAAGATTTTGCTATTCATGGTGTGGTCTTTCCTTTTATACTAGTCATATTTTGTACGTATGAGAACTAAGGGACTTGTTCTCAGGCTCTCCCGGTATGAAATCCGGCAATTTCTCCATGCTTCCTTCAAGCATGCTTACCACTTTTTCATCTATTTCTACTATTTTAAGGCACTCAAGAATCCACAAATGTGGCACAATATCATAAGCTTTTTTGTAATCGATCCAGGCCTTACTGAGGTTAATATTATTATTATTATTATTATTATTATTATTATAGCAAAAACATGACAGTGACAAATGTATTGCAGTGTAAAAAACGACAGAGCCATTTGTCTCTTGCCAAATAGGCAACTGAATGGCTAGAAATGGAGAGACAATTAAAGTGACATCAAAACCCCCTTGAAAGGTTCTAAGTGGGCCCCAATACGTAAAAAAATAAGTTTTTGACAACAATAATTCTCTAAAATATATTTTTCTTAAGAAATCGAATGATGTAAAATGTTTTTTTTGGAATAACTATAAATACCCTGCCACTGTCATTAATATAATTTAGCACATTTGTTTTTAGAGAATGACGAATGTGCAAAATATATCACCGTTAGCATTTGATAACCTACAGTTTCAGAGTGGACATGGTTGGCACCATTGGTAAATCTCTGCTTTCCAACCATGAGGTCTCAAGTTTAATCCCAGCACTTTGCCAAGATTTAAATCTTTGTGTGGCCTTCTCAGCTTTCCATCTTTCCGGGGTAGGTAAATGAGTACCAGTGTCTGCTGGGAGCTTACCTGCGATGGACTAGTGTCCCGTCCAGGGGGAGTCAAAGACCCTCATCTACTAACACTACAGAAATCGGAGATTACGCCGGCCCATGGGCCATTGGGCTCGAAAGGATTTAGCTAGCTTAGCTATTTCATAACCTACAGTTGCAGGGTATTCTGTAGTTGTGCCGTTTTTTATAAAATTTTGTCCACCTAGTGAACAAAATAAACATTTTGTATCTAAAATTAGCTCCCCAGTTAGCCACACCAAATTTTTATAGTCGTACCTTGTCGAGAAGCCCTGATTTGTTAAGCTGATCAAGCAGATACCCAGTACCATTGTCAACTTTACGTATTGCTCGCTGAACTTCCAGGGAATCAGGACCATATTGGTGACCTGATTTATCCGGCTCTTCATAATACAAGGCAAGAAAATTCGGCGGATCATCTCCTTTCAAACTTTCAAGTAAAAAATCTATCCTTTGCTTGAGAGAAACTTTGCTATCATACTTTAACCACTGTGATGGTATTTGACCTTTTACTGCTGAACCTGGCCAGAATACAACTGCACTTTTTCTGCCCTTTTCCGCTTTTTCATTTGTGACCCAAATGGGTGGTGCTTTCCACCATCGACCTTCCGTGTTGTTTACATAAAACCAGGAATCAAACACAGGGTCGTACATGGTGTTTGCCACGATTCCATGACTCTCTTCGTACAGACCCGTAACGATCGAATAATGATTTGGAAATGTTTTTGTAATAAACGTATTCATAACATACTTTGCTTTGACGCCAGTTTTGACGATGAAATCAAAATTAGGGGTTGATGTCTTGTGAAGATAATCCCAGCGGAAACCATCGAAGGAGACGAGAAACACCGTTTGTTTCTCTGAGGGAGGATCAAAGTGGCTAGAGACTCTATTAATTGAAACACTTAATACATAAGAAAGCAATACGAGAATATTCCATTTAAGCTGCATTATCAAAACTCTGCTGTTTTAAAGTCACAAGAGCAAAATTTATGACTTAATAATATCAGCATTTTCCCTTCGGCCATACTGCCGAAATTGGCTCGAAATGCACCCTGGGTGAAATATAATACACATGTATCCGATCCGTATTCCACGGGGGGTGGTGTTTCAACCCAAAGTTCAGTGAAATACGCCAAGGACCAGAAAACAACAAAATTACATCGTTATATCGAAGTATCGTTATATCAAAGCTCTCGATACATTGATATGGCCGTAAGATACCTGAGAATATCGTTGTGTCGGGGCCGGGTCACTAAATTTAACATATACTTTTCTGGTGTAAGAACCTGTGAAGTTCACGAGTGACCAGGCCCGTAGCCAGGATACTTCGAGGGGGGGGGGGGGTTCTGGGCGTGGGGTCCAGGGGCCTGCCTAAGGGCCCCGATGGGGATAAGGGGCGAAGCCGCATGACTTAAAAGCATCTGGATATTGTTTAACAGCATGTTCATCTATACTTTATCACTTCTTACACAATGTTTAAAATATGATAAGGAAACGGCTCAAACGCTAGTAAAAAAAAGTGCAAAAATGCCGCGCAAGTCTGTAATAAATTACAATAGGTTTGATTTTTGCTAAGGGGGGTCGCTGGCAAAAGGGGGGTTTGCCGAAAAACCCCGGGGGGTTCGCCTGAACCCCCAAAAAACCCATGGCTACGGGCCTGGTGACGTACACCAAGAAAATAATGAGTAAAGTCAAAACAATCGATAAACAAACAATAGATAGACAAACATAACAGTGACAAAACTTCACAGGTTCTTGCACTAAGGATGAGCCATTGTTCCTTTCACCCTCAACTCGCAGCTCGCGTTATGAATTATGAGTATCAAATGTTTCACAAACTATGTTTGTACTGCAAAAAAACAAAAATATAAGAACATTGTAACAGTCTCTACTTTCTCACAGAGTTAGCAGTGTTGATATGTTGTGTTTGCACTTTGGTTAAATCAGATGAAGAATCATGAAGAATGGTTTTGGCCGGTCTAAATAATGAAATTTAACTTCGTTGTTTTCAAATTGTTCCAGCATATATTTTCTAGATCTTTACATTTTAGTTGACTTAATCATATTAAAACCCAATTGAAACATTTCTGGAACAACTATTTTGATAATTTCAGTTATATCTGTGAAATTGCTATTGCTCTTGGAGTTGCAACTGCTCTACCATGGCCGCGCCTGATGGAGTCGGGGACACAGTCTCACACTGCTAGCCAGACATTGTAGTCATGCAATGTTTTTTTTTAAAAAAAAGATATAGTCAGCTTTGATCAAAATAAATAATATAGTGTAGAAAACGAAAGAAAGTATGTCGTAAATTGAGCTTTTTTAGAATATTTCATAAAAAAGAACGACTCGAAAACTTTTAACTAAAACTAAAAGTTATACTTTTAAGTTTTTGATAAAATGTTGTCTTTTTTTGACTGATATAATACAAATGTATATACCATTTTCAAGTCTGGGTTTTGTGTTTATTATATATATTTGAAAGGTATACTTAACTAATAATAATATAGCGGAAAATGGCTTTTCAAACTTTTTTCTTTTTTTAACAAAGTCAAATTGGGGTCTGGGGAATGCCGTTCACTGTTTATATTTCTTGATTGACACATCATTAGTGTTAACCTCGACTCCATGAAGTGCCTTTCTATTATTTTCGGATACAGCGCTTCTTAAGATTGTACAGTCATCTATTTTAAAAACTAAGGAAAATAGTGTTAGAAATTTTAGCTTTAGGCTGGTGTTAATGTTGGCTAAACTAACCCGATCGAGGCCCTTACCACAATGCATATTGTTTGTAATATCAACTAATCAAGTTAATGATTGATTGACCATGCGCCGTCAGCCTGTCACCGAAAACGACTTCACTTCGGCATTCGACTAGACAATATGGCGAGCTTGTTGGTGATCTTTTTTGTCATGGTTGTTTTTCCAGGTGAGTTTTGTTGTGAACCAACAATTATATTTCCATTTATATTTTTCCATTGCTTAAAGGTGTGAAGTTTTGTTAAATGAACAGATAGATCGACAACAAAACTATTGCACTTTATTTATCTTCCCGAAAACAAAAGAGGCGAACTCAAATTGCGATTACAATGATCTCTGTTCATGGAATGCTAAGTTAGAAACCATTTTTGCCGTCTTTATCCTTCATGACAAAAAGAGCAGATTTTCAAATAACGGTGCTTAGCAATTGCTATATGGAATTGTTACTTTGGCTGTCAGCTTCTTCGCGGTTGAGATCAAATGGTTTCATGGCGTCTCCAAAGAGAAGTGATATTGTAGAATGAAGCGCTCACTTAAAATAGCTGTTAACGTTCGAAGGTCTGTTTGTATACTCTTGATGCTTTGGTTATATTATTTAATTTATCTTGAGTGCGTATAGAATTTCTACAGGTTCATTTTTGCTGCATCCGAGTCCGCCTACTACACGGTGAATAACCCTGGCATTTCTTACACTCAAGATTCTTTTATATCTTTTGCCAGCTTTTTGTGAACCAAGTATTAGAATCTAAATAAAATGCATCGAAAAAGAAGAATTGGGATTATTCTAGGAATACTTTTCGAAAAATGTTTATATGTCTGCAAAGTGATTACCTATTTTTCATTCAAATAGGCCTAATATTTTACGTTCAGTTTTAAAATGTTGTAAATCTTGTTTATGGGTTTTACAAATTTTTCCATGGAGTCATGAAGTCTACTCGTAATATATTGTTTCTTGGAAGGTTATTTTGAATTTTGGTTTAGTTTGAACAGCACCTAGTGAGGTCAACTTATGATTTCTTGTGTGGGCCTCTTTGTGTGAAGAATAATACTTTTAAATGTAACGTTTAATAATGCATCTTGCTATACTATTATTTTCGTTGATTCTGTCACTATATAAAGAAGATTATAGTGCAACTAAAGCTTGTAGCAACACTTGCAATTTTCACTGCAAGCACAGTAAACTAACATTATGTTTAGGGTCTTTAAACACTTCTAAACACTTTGTTTCCTTATTAAAATTCTTACAATTGCCAGTTACTTTAGAATCTTACTTGTCAGATGTTACTTGTTTCGAAGACTTATATTTGACACCTCTGCAATTGTTTCCATACTCAGGTGTACTTAATTATATGACTTTACATAGAAATATGCATTAAAATCTCAACCTTTTTTCTGTTTATTTTATTCCTAAGCCAAACTGAACAGAGTCCAATACAAGACAGCAGTATGGGATTTATTCCTTTATTTTTTCACTCTGAGATTGTTCTATTTTATTTGATGTGATTGGGGTGGTCCATAGGTGTTTTCAAAAGAAACAAATTAATAAATTAATAAGTTTTACACCGTAGTGAAAAACAAATTAATTTATGTTTTGAACTTTTATATTCCAATATCATTCCTTCCTCCAGAATGTTATTTTAATTTTTTTTCACAAATTGTTATTAAACTTCAAATGATATTGAATGTGAAACTAATTTTGTCCGGTATTGCCATACAGTTAACATTTTGGTTAGGGAGAGAGATGTGATATAAGGTAGAATCACTGGCCCAGAATTAACACGCGTGAAAGAAAATGAAAAAATTGTGATACAAAACTAATTGCCATTCTGAGCTGGTGATTCCACATTATATTGCCGGCATTGGGAAGAAATATATTTCTCATATTGGCACCATGGCTGCACCAACCCTCTAATATGGAATATATTTTTTCCCAACTAGCCAGTAATTATATAGTATAATGATTTTTAAAATAATTTGTCATTTGATGACTGAATAATTATTATCATTATTAAAGTAAAGTTGTCTGGTAATCCTACTCAGGGCTTGACGTTGTGACCTGTGGGGTCACCAGTGTGACTTGATTTGATCCGCTGGACACCATAATTTCAAGTTACCAAATTTAAAAATTACAAAACCAGCTGGCTCCAAGTTTTTTCTTCTAAAGTAGAGCCCTGCCACTACTGTTAAATACAGGTGACAAACATACATGGTTTTAAGAAACTAGTACTGTATCTAAATTCAACTTAAGTAATGTTTCTCTTTATACCCATGGCCCATGAATAAATTGTGCTTTCACTATGACTTATGTATACTATATTGTTGGAACCTTGGCTTGCTATCAGGGCTCAAAATTAGTAACTTGGAAATTGCAAATATCCTCTATCAATTATTTGGTATTTCTCCTTCTCGTCGATTAAAAAATGTAGCTGTTTGAGAACCTTGTGGCGAAAAAACTGCGAAAACATTGAGGGCAGTCACTGGTCACAGGTTTTATATAGAACCTATGTTCAAATTAGCTGCCTGTTCCCATTCTACGTGGGCATCTGCACACAGATCTAGAGATTGATTTTGTGATTTTAATAGGTGGCGTATGTCAGTCCAGTTGCAAAGGAGACCACAAAATAAACACTTTGTTACACATTTTTTTCACATTTATTTTTTCACTTTTCAGGTCGCTGAAAATCTTTACATTGATTTAGTTCTCAAAGGGAAAATGGCTGCATTGAAAAGTAGCTATTGAAGTTCCTAATTTTGCTTGTAGAAATAAATCTTACTAGCAAAACTTTGCTAGAGGACTAAAAAGTTAAGTTCAAGCCCAGGCTATATGCCATATAAATGAGAAAAAAGTCCAAAACAGCTGTCAATGACTGCTAGCATATAAGTTCACTGTAACTTTTATGTAGATTGAATTATAGCATGATCTGTTACCAAATGGCCTTATTTAATTAGTGTCCATTTTAGTGGCTACAAGTTAATTACCATTGGCCTTGTCGGCTTGACTTCAAGACTGGTATTATTTACTAGCAGCAATTTTTAATATGTAATCTTAATCCAAAGAAACTACTGGATAACAGCTTATATACTAGTATACCTAATAGGTACTGCATTGCTGCCTTGTACATATGTTGATAATCACATTCAAGTCTTTCCTAAGGCGACCAAATACTTTGCTAAATTGTGGATCAGAAATTCTCAAATAAACAGTTAACCAGTGAGAATTAAAAAGAAAAAGAAATAAAGGTTCAAGGTTCGCAGTAGTGTTTACGTTAGACAGCTGAGAAGTAATTACAGGCAGCTAAACCTTTAGTTGCCTTGCAGCTAAACCTTGCCAGCTAAACCTTGCCAGCTAAACCTTGCCAGCTAAACCTTTAGTTGCCTTGATGCTAAACATTGCCAGCACAGGTGGCTACTTTTGTCTTGACAGGTGGCAGAATTCACCAGTTGCCGGCTTCTACTGAGAACCCTGAAAGTTTCGATTCAGCTGATGAAAATGACCAAAATGATATTATTAGTCAATTGGATAGATAATAAGTAAACCTTTAAATGAATGAAAAGAATTTACAAAATGTCATATATATATATATATAAAGAAAACGGTAAACTTCTGTGTCGAATGAAGATAATAAAATTAATGAAAAACGAAAGTC
>JAOBRB020233764.1:0-11804 GCA_027575285.2 Zoanthus pulchellus
TTGACTAAGATGTCAATAGTCTCTTTCAGTGGTACATTCGTGAAGAGAGCACATACATCATATGAAACGAGGATGTCTCAAATTTTCAAGCCCTGCAGAATGTATCAACTCTACTTATATTTACAAATTTTGTATCACTGAAAGGTGCTTTTAGATCCACGAGGCCTCAAAATGTTTCAACGCATCTTTATATACAGTCATTTGTGTCATTAAAAGATGCCTTTTACTCCATTTGGCATCAAAATGTATATACAAAACTTTTGTGTAATTGAAAGGTGCCTTTAACTCCATTGTATCTCGAGCCTTATTATATAGGAAGTAACATTTGTGTCATTGAAAGGTGCATTCAACTCCATTGCACCTCTAGACTGCAAAACAGTCTCTTCCTTTGGCGGGAGATCGAGAATCCAAGCGCGGTTATCGTATGGGAAACTGGGAAGAGGAAATGGACGTGCGAACGGGAGTGAAAAGGAATGGGGGCTAGTGGCTGAAGGGAGAGCCTGTCGCCTTTCAATACATCAAATCCGTTCACCAATGGGAATTTTCCGTTCCTCAGGAAACAGAAAATTCCCATTGGTCAGTTTTTCAATGGGAACTGTCAATTACATACATCAAAACAGTAGACTTTCGTCTAGGGTTTGGAAAGTGGAATGTGAAAAAAATATTTATCCCTTGACAAAAGGTGTAGATTTCTTTGTGATGCTTAGATTTGTTAAAAGTGTAAATTAGAAGTTATTTGATTTGTGGAGACGAAGGGAAAGCAATGTGCGACCAATCACTGAAGGAGTTGTTGTATTTCCGCTTAAAAGTATTATTGCTGAACACTTTACTTCGAGTGAGTTAGAATATGATCTTTCTGCAATGGAAAAGTTTTCAATATTTACACATTTAGTAGAACAAATTTTACAACCGGCGCGTGTTTAGATATATTTAGAAAAGCACTTTTGGTCTTGTCGCGTCGAGTAGAAAGTGACAGCTTTGTGCGTGTTTTCATCCTAAAAGCAAAACATATATGTGCAGGAGAAATTAAAGATTTTTTCTCACAGGAAAAATTATAAAAGTCAATAGTCAAAATGTTGATAATATAGCTTTGCAGCTTTTCGATCAAAAAATTTCATTGTACTCAGTTCTACCGTCTACAATGTTCCGTGAAATGTCGGATTTTTTAGAAAGTGATTTATAAAACATGTTTTTATCATTGTAAAAGCTAAACTAAAATGTCAAGTAAGTAAATACATCAAACTAAAAACCAAAGTAAAACATGAGAGTAGAAAATCGCCTTCATTTGTAATTGTATACTCATTGAACGAAATTTTTATTCAATAATGTAAGTTAATTTATCCACAATCACGCACTTCACACGGAAACTTTTATGTCGATCCGAATTTGACTTGTTGATTTGAACAAATCCAAAATTTTTTTAGTTTAAAAAATGGTATTTGAAGAAAACATATGAGTCTAGGTAGACTACAATTTTATTTAAATTCAGATTTTTAGCAATAATTTACGAGTCCGTTGAAACAACCTAAGCCGATAAGAAAACGTTAATAATCTTAATGAAGGTGTAACAGGAATAAGAACGACATTAATCACTTTAAATAATAATTTTTTTTTCTATATACGTAACAACTCCAATTTCTCAAACATGCGGTACCAAACAATATTTCTTCTTCTTCCGAAGATGAAGGAAGCAATAAAACACATAGTACAAAAAATATTTGTAGTTTCATCTTGCTGAAATTCTACGATGAAATATTCAAACTCTATAAAAGTTGAATTATTCAAACTCACATGCAGTTATTGTCATTTGAAAACCCCCGTCCGTGTCGTGGTTTTATAGTTTATTTTCCCTGTTTTCAAATTCTTCTCTTTAGATTTGCTTTTAACTCGGAATACATTTAGATTTACTTGTTCATTCAATTGTTCTTATATACCGACAGAACTTTCTGAGACCTTACGGCACGCCATCGCACTGTTGAATGCTTTTGTTTTGATGAGTTGTAATAGCTGCTGTTAAAAACTGACCAATGGGAATTTTCCGCTACCTGAGGAACGGAAAACTGCAGAACGGATTTGATGTATTGAAAGGCGACAGTCTCTTCCTTCACCCACTCGCCCCAATTCCTTTTCGCTCCCTTTCGCACGTCCATTTCCTCTTCCCAGTTTCCCATTTAATGAACGCGCTCGGATTCTCGATTTCCTAGCAAAGGAAGAGACTGTTTTGCAGTCTATTGTGGTGCAGAATGTATCCGGTTTTCTTTTTATATAACATATTAGTGTCATTGAAAGGTGCCTTTAACTCCATTTGGCCTCTGAATGTATCCAGTCTTCTTTTTTATGCAAAACATTTGTGCCATTGAAAGATGCTTTTAAAATGTATTTAGTCTTCGATACGACTTCAGCTGCACAATAAGCTGTTGAACCCTTTTATTTGTTCCTAAGTAATGAAGTAAAATATTAAAATGATATAGTATGTGTTGTAACGTCGGGAACTGATTTACTAGTGGTCTGCATACTATCACAATCGAAGCTACGGTTTTCTCTTCAATTTCAGTGCAAAATTGTTAGAATGGACTTGTTAGGAATTCCAGAAAACTGTTTCATGCGAGGTCACGGTTAATAGGATCTTTTGAGTTTTGTTCTTGGTACGACGCTTCGTTAGTCAGTCGACCTTTTTTCATTTAGTTCCCAAAGACTTGTTGATTTTGCACAGTAAACAACCTATTTCGCCAGGGAAAAGGAAAACGATAAAGCTCCGTCTACACGAGCAATTTTTACGTGACAAAGCTTATTTGTTTGCCAGCTTAAGTACCGTCTACACGTCCATTTTTTGTTCGAAAACAAAAGATTTAAGACTGGAATCTACGGATGACATCAAACAAGTTGCCAGCTCTATTGAATGTTTCTCCTACACGGTCAATTTTTGTATTTGCCAATTTTTATTTGCCACATAGACTAATACACCAGCTTTTTTAAATATTTTCACATAAAAATTGGTTAATTTTGCTCATCTACACGAGCAAATAAAAATTGTTCCTTAAAAATTGCCTCAAAAATTGCCCATGTAGACTAGGGTTAAGATTTGGCAAAAATAGCCTAAATTCCTTAACCATTTGGCTCTATAACTTTGTTCAGGTTATCAAACTCTGCAATAAAGATGCAGCAATAGGTCTAAAGGATGGTATTTGGAGCAAGGTCAGAATACTTCCTCAACTGAAATTTCATTGATCACCTTTCAACGCCATTATTTCTGTCCGCGGTGAAAACACCTTCGCAACGTTTTAGACTCGATCGAGATCTAAGTTTGAAAACACTTTGTATTTAAGGAACTCTATACGCCTTTGAGAAAGGACTTGTTATTTGCCATCCGCGTTGTGGAGTGATAGCCCTACCACGTTCAGAGCTGACATCAATTCAGTTTTATGATGGGGTAAGTTAATTACCTTACATGTTTCGTATATAAGTTATGGTTTCCTTGGGACATAAATTAAAATCTATCTCTTTTATTTACTTATTAAAACGAAAACTTTTGTACAAATTTTTAAAATCAAGAAAAATGGGCGCCATTTTGGCACATCAATAACCATGATAATCGTATACATTACGATTCTGATTGGTTAAGAGCGGTGCAATTCCTTTGTAATTCTGTGCAAAACTTTGTAATTCTGTGTAGAAATTTGTAATTTCGTGCAATTACGACTTTAAAAATTTAAATCTGATTGGATAATAAACAATACAAAGCTGATAAGCCAATCAAAAACCAGAAGTTTCTATGACAACGATGGAGAGATTTTCATTGAAGAATCTTGAAAACAAACAAAATGTTTTTTTCAATGGAATTGGCGATTGAAATAAAACAATAAGTAATATTAAAAAAGCATAAAGAATGAAAATACCTGCATAAGTAAGGCCGTTTGGATGACTGTGTTGTTTAAAAAACTGAAGACTGACCTAAAAATTTTTAATAACTGCCAGTTCAACCTCGTGTCTTCCGACATTTCACCTGCTAGCGAGCTCCGCTATAGAAAAAACTTTTTGAATAATTTCCTTCGACAAAACTTGGAACTTGTTTGCCTTTGGATGTAAAATGTTTTGTTTAAGATAATGAAGATTGACGTAAAAATGTTTCGTAACTGCTAGTTCAACATCGTGTCTTCCAACACTTCTCCTGCCAGTGAGCTTTGCAGCAGAAAATGTTTTGAATTGTTTCTTTCGACAGAACTTGGAACTTGTTTTTCTTTTCGTTTGGATGACAGTGTTAACCCTTTCAATCCCAGATGTATTTTTAATTCTCCCAACTTGTTCCTATAAACTCTATGAAACAAGATTGAGAGAATTTTACTGTTAATCTTCTGTAGTTTGTTTTGCTTGATCAACTCTCAGTTTCTTATTGCCAAATGTTTTACTTTGTATGTGTTATCTTATGAGAAGTTGGGTTTTGATAACCGACTGGGACTTAAAGAGTTAAATACTTTGCTTAAAATAACGGATATTGACGTAAAAATGTTTCGTAACTGTCAAATTCAGTTAAACTTCGCGTCTTCCAACACGGTTTTTGCCAGCGAGTTTTGCAAAATATAGTTTTTGAATGAACTACTTCGACAACACTCGGACCTTGTTTGTATTTTCGTCGCTGTAGAATATTTTCATCAGTTGAAAGACAAAGAAAAATTTACAGCGAAGTTCGAGCGATTTTCATTGACAACTGCGGTTTACAGAGAAGATTTTGTAATTTGAAGCAGTCACATGACTTTTGTAAGCCAATTGAAAATAAATGGGCGCGCTGTCACGTTTTTATTTTTCTCCAGCACTTGTTTTTAATTTTTTGATGTATATGATAAACAAGTAACCGAACCTTTGCTCGTTCAATATGGAATTACTTTGCACTTGTGTGTTTTAAAAAGCTCAAATTGCGCTTGCCCTAACTGGCTCACGCAATTTTGATTCTTTTTAAAACACACTCGTGCAAGTTAATGCCATATTGAACTCGTCAAGGTTCGATTACATATACTAGTATCATGGGTGACAAATTGCTCGTTAACTTTGGCGCGAAATTTCACATGTGAAATTACAAAATTGCCATGGCAACCGTTACGTTGTCAGCATTGTTTTCCGGCTATATTCGAGTGACTTAACGCTCTTTTGCGTATATTATATCTTAGCCTGTTTGCTTATTTACAGGCTCAAAACATTTTCAAACACTGACATTAACTGGGATTTTGTAGAGCACGTCATTCATCGCATTTGACCTTGGCGGCGTTTTCAAGTTCATTCATAAATCAATTTTGGCCTATCATTTACAAAGAAGGCAGACTTTTGATTTAACTTTGAAACATTTTGTGAAAAACAAAAATGAAAAACATGAACAGTTCAAGTTGTCTGTACATTCAGAAAATTAAAACTTTCCGTACTATGTGCTGAGTTAACCTTTTTTTAACTTGGAGTCCTTGGATTTTTTCAATACAATAAACAATTTAAAGTGAACCGCGTCTTGTGCATGTAATTTGTCACCCACAATAAAAATAGGTAATCAAATGGTATACTCAAATGGTATACTCGCTTAAAGGCTCGGGAGATTATTAGAATTTGGACAAAGCGCGCGTAAAATTATTTCCTAATTTCACTTGTCACCATTTGATTACACATACAAATGTGACGTAGATTAAGGAATGCTGCCTCTTTGGTAAACTGAAAAGTGCCGGAAGATGTTTTGGAGCTAGATGCAATGGCATAGGTGACATTAGTAAAGATAAAAGCTATTGTTTTAGTTCTTCTGATGCGAACTCGCCTTTTGTTCAAATTAAAAACCTCTTTTGGGAATGTCCTTTAATAGATACTAATAGATACTTTATACTTTTTTAATGTTAGCCCAATCTTATAAAGTGAACAGTAAATTTTAGATTATTAACTATGATTTTGTAGAGAATACATTCTCACGCTTTCTTTGTTCTGCTTTAGGACTCGATGAGTGTTGTTGCGTTCTTAATCCTCACGTACAGCTCTTCACTATCTGCCAACTTACCGCATCATCTTGACAGTGCAGAGAACTCTCTTCTGATTGGAATTCCACCCAAGTCAAAAGTATATAGGGAGTTTTACAGTGATGTATTGCCCTCGTGGAAAGGTTCCAAGCAAAGTGAAACTCCCTCCTTGGAGGTGATACAAGGTGATACGTAACTATTTTAAAAACATAACCTCATGCATAATAACAAACATAATAAAAAAACCATCTGTGACGTGTTAAATCTTCTCAACATACAGTTTACGTAAATTACAAATAGTAGAGGAGGCATGGTTGGTGCTCCTTTCTAGCCACATGGTCCATGGTGCTCCCTTCTAGCCACATGGTCCATGGTTGGTGCTTCCTTCTAGCCACATGGTCCATAGTTGCTGCTTCCCTCTAGTCACATGGTCTGTGGTTGGTGCTCGTTCTAGCCACGTGGTCCATGCTTGGTGCTCCCTTCTAGCCATATGGTCTATGGTTGGTGCCCCCTTCTTGCCACATGGTCCATAGTTGCTGCTCCCTTCTAGCCACATGGTCTATGTTTGGTGCTCCTTCTAGCAACATTGTCCATGCTTGGTGCTCCCCTCTAGCCACATGGTCCATCGTTGGCTCTCCCCTCTAGCCACATGGTCCATTGTTGGCTCTCCCCTCTAGCCACATGGCCTATGGTTGGTGCTCCCTTTTAGCTACATGGTCCTTACTTTGTGGTCCCGTTTAGGGGAAGTAAATGGGTTCCCGGAAACCATCAGAACTACTACTTTTTGGTTTTAGTTATCTCGAACCAATCGAGTTCAGAAATGGGATTTTATTTTATTTGAAAACATTGCAAAACGATGTGCTCGCATTTTATAATAAATGTGAAACACCGTCATACTTCTCGTATTTCATATTTCATATGTATGGGTTTTAGTGAGACTTTGGAAGTTTGATTATTAGAAATAATTGAGAATGATTTTCCCGCAATATGACCTTCAAACGCTGCTATCAACACTGATTGTATTCGTTTGGTATACGTTTTTTATTCATTATGTCACTGGCAGCTGCCTTAGTTTATTTTAGTAACAAAACTATCAAGGTTCATGCGTTTAAACATTATAAAATTCTTTTTCAGACTTGCCTAACCATTTGCTCCAACTGTAAGTACTTAAAATTGCATCATTTAATATCTTTTGAATGCTGAAAAGTGTCAACAATGAATTGAAACGTTGATTCTGTCATCTCTTATTTGAAAACCTTAAACCATAACCTTACACTGTTTGATAAATCCCTTATAGCGTCTCATAAGAACCAAGTTTAGAAATTAAACTCTTGTGATTTCATTCGATTGGACTTCTTTAGCCTCAAATGCCCTAAAGTAAAATGTTGTTTTTATTGAAGATCAATGGAGTTTTAGTGAGGTATATATCTTGTTTGTTCTAATCAGGAATTTCCTTTTTAAATGGAAGGGGGGCTTGGTGGAGCAGACAGAGGCTGTTGTATTTAAGTTTAATGTTGTTGCTTTGTGTAGACGTTTAAGTATAAATACTTCAGACGAGGATTTTTAAGCTGTTACCATATTCTAACAGAAATGGATTCATACCAGTATTAAGTAAACAAATCCCCGACCAGCTTTTTATAACACGAATCCAGAACACAACATGTTATTATCCAAATGCATGGCGTTCGCCCTTAGAAAGCAGAAAAGCATCCAAAATTCATTCTTTTGCGATTTAGTTTTTTCCTTTTATATTACGAACAACAAGAAAAGTTTTGCCCCTCACTTCTTAGTGCTCTCTCTCATTCTGTTACAGACACGCAAGTCTTCAGAAGCAGCTTGCTGCGTCAAATCAACAATTCACAGAACCAAGGCCTTCTACAAAAAGATTAGATACAGCCGTTAGCTTACTGCCTGGCTTGTCTGAGTAAGAAGTGAAATTATTCAGCTACATAGTTATTACGTTGTATCTTGTCGAATCCATACATAAGGGATTGTCTTCCTAAAAACGGATCTCTGGGTTGGTAAAGTTCAAGAGTCTGTTTCTCAAGCAGTAATTCTGATAACGAACCTGTATTTCTTTTTTACATGTTTGTTTTAGTTTTTGAATATCATAGGCCCAAAATCGTCTAAAGGTCTGTTTGCCTTAATGGTAGACTGCAAAACAGTCGAGAGATCGAGAATCCAGGCGCGTCCATTATAAGGGAAACTGGTTAGTGGAAATGGGCGCGCGAATGGGAGCAAAAAGGAATGGGGGTGAGTGGCTGAAGGGAGAGACTGTCGCCTTTCAATACTTTAAATCCGTCCAGGAATTTTCAGTTCATCAGTAAACGGAAAATTCCCATTGGTCATTTTTTCGACAGGAGGTGTTACAACCTATCAAAAGCATTCGACATGTGATGGCGTGCGGTAAGGTGTCAGAAGGTTATGTCGGACTGTATAAAGGACAACGAAGTTTCTTGATTAAATAAAATATTTTTTAGAATGAACAAGGAGTGGGATTCTGAGTTGAAGACAAATCTAAAGAGGAAAAATTTGAAAACAGGGAAGTTAAACTATTAAAACCACGACATGGCCGAAGTTTTTAAAAATGACAACAACCGATTCAAGATTTATTCGTTTAATAGCAGTTTGGACATTTGATATCAGAATTTCAGCAAGGTGAAACTTAAAAAATTTCTTGTACCATGCGTTTCATGACTTCCTTCATCTTCGAAAGAAGAATGAATGTTGTTAGTATTTGTACTAACTGCAGAGCAAAAAAAAAATTGCAAAATTCTTATCGGCTCACAATACACCTGGTGGTTTTGTCGGACACGTTAATTATTGCTTGGAATCGGAATTTATATAAAATCGTAGTCATCATACTCTTTTTTATGTTTTATACGAATGCAATTTTTTAAACAAAAAAAACGAAATTTTGGATTTGTTAAATGTTGCAAAATATTTTTCAAAATCAATATGACAAGATCGTGCGTGACTATACGTGGATAAATTAACTTACATTTTTGAAAAAATATTCGTTCAATTAATATACAATTGAAGGTAATTTTTACTCACACTTTTTACTTTGGTTTTCTATTCGATGTATATTGCTTATTTGGCATTTACTTTAAGTTTCGTGGAATATTGTAGATGACATTTTTTCTGATCGAAAAAGTTGCAAGGCTATCTAATCAACATTTTGATAATTGACGTTTTTAATTTTTCCTATGTAAAAACCATCAATTTTTACTGCACATATATGTTTTGATTTTGAGATGAACACACGCGCAAAGCTGCAATTATTTTGCTCGACACGACAAGACCAAAAGTGCTTTTCGAAATTCACAGCCATCGACATCGTTATTAAAAGACTTGTTCTTCCTAGTCTGATGTGTAACTATTGAAAAATCTTTCACTGTAGTGTAGAAAAGTCAAACTCACCCGAAGTAAAATGATCAATAATAATACTTTTAAGTGGTCGCACTTTGCTTTCACTTTGTCTCTGTTATGTACTCTATCACACGTTAGCCATATTGAATCAAAACTTCTGTTTTTATTACATCCCATAATACTTATCGGACATTTCGTGACATTTCTCTTTTTTAAACAAAGAAACTATTGTGACAAACTTAACAGTTCATAAGTTTGCAGTTTATAGTCTTTCAGGAATTTGGGTTGCTTAACCACCCAACCTGACTGGGCACAAATTTCTGCTAGAGGATCATGATCTGTAGTTGCTTCTGGTCTACAATGTCTGCTATACATACCAGTTAGAAAAGGAAGAGTGGATTTCTGAGTTTGTGCGATCTGTGTTGCATCAGTTTCTTTGTTTATTACGTATGAACTTCTCATGCGAAGATGACGTTGATTTCTTCGATAGAATTCACCATTAGGTGTCTGAACAATGTACGACGTTGGTGTGTGATACTTGTGTACTACAGTCGCTTGGATCCATTCATTCTCGTGATTAATAGAGACCTTGTCACCTGGAGTTAAGGGGGTTAACTCTTTTCCACTGTGTTGGTCATGATAGAACTTCTCTCTCTCCTTTCTTTTTTGAAAGTTTTACTGAAATGTTTCTTGTGATCGTTGGGATTTAAGCAAATCATCTTTAATCTTCGACCGTAAGTAGCTGAGCAGGCGAAAGGTTGATACTATCCAAATGAGTGTTTTTATAGTTCAGCAATGCCTTGAAAGGATCTTGCGCTTTCTTGAGGAGATTCTTAATGGTCTGAACTGGCCTTTCAGCTTCACCATTTGCTTGAGGGAAGTGAGAGCTTGCTGTAGTATGGACAAAACCATAGCTCTTCCTGAAATCAGCAAATGCAGAACTCGCATATTGAGGTCCACTGTCACTGATAAGCTCATCAGGTATCCCATATCGAGCAAATTGACTCTTCAGGTGACAAATGACATTGCCGCTGGTTAAGTTGTCTAGCTTAGCAACTTCAATCCACTTTGACTAGTAATCTATGCATAGCAGGTATGACTGTGTTGCACATGCGTGCTGGTAGCATTGACTTTAGCACCAGTATCTAGTTGGACCTTTACAACTTTGCCATCTATCATAAGTTTTTTATACCATTCACTTGTGTCTACAGAATTAGCTGAGGCAACGCACGCAATAAAGAACTCGTCATCACTACACTCATCTACACAGTTCACTCCTTTTTATCAGGGTTTTAGGACAAGCAACAACTGGCAAAATGTTTCAACTTATAACATTTTTAGCACTTCTTTCCTTGAGCTGGGCATTTGCCTTTGTCATGCTGATAGCCACATCTACCACCATTTTTTTCAAACTTTTTTTTAGCAGGGGTTATTTGTTTTTTGTCTATACACTATTTATGCTTGCATTTTCTGTTGCCATACTTTGCAGCTGAGCTTTTGATATTTCATCCATTCTGGCAATGTCAATAGCTTTTTCTAGGCTCAGGTTTGAGCCTTCGTGAGTGAGTTTTTCTCGTGCTTTTGAAGAATAACATGCAATTACAACTCGGTCTCTAACCATTTCATCAAGGTCAGCATAACCACAATCTTTAACTAATAGCTTCAATTCTGTAAGAAACTGTTCAAATGATTCATCTAAATTTTGCACTCTCAAATGGAGTTTATACCAGGCAAACACCTTGTTCAATCTCGGCTTCACATAGGTTTCAAGTCTTGTGTAATATTTCTCAAGTATCTTCGCTTTCTCTGCTGTCAGTTCCCAGGTATTGTGTATGTCCCGGCCTTTGTCTCCTACCCAGATCATCAGATAATTGCATTTTTCTTCTTCGTTTTTATTCTTGAGAGGTCATCCAAACGTGAACTCGCAGTTCTGCCTGAATGCTTTCCACGCTGTTGGCAGGTCTTTGCTCGTCCAATCCATCTTTGGAGCAGAGTTTCCTTCCATATCGTCTCTTTCGTCTGATGAATCACCGTTGTTGTTTAAAAACGTGTTAACTTTGTGTTTTGGCGGA
Organism: Zoanthus pulchellus; assembly: GCA_027575285.2. Classification (NCBI taxonomy): domain Eukaryota; kingdom Metazoa; phylum Cnidaria; class Anthozoa; order Zoantharia; family Zoanthidae; genus Zoanthus; species Zoanthus pulchellus. The sequence goes on from JAOBRB020233764.1 coordinate 11,426, forward strand.
ATTTTAGTTCACTTGTGACACCATGTTATGTACTGTATCACCATATTATGTACTGTATCACCATATTATGTACTGTATCACCATGTTATGTACTGTATCACCTTGTAATGTATTGTATCACCGTGTTATGTACTGTATCACCATATTATGTACTGTATCACCATGTTATGTACTGTATCACCATGTTATGTACTGTATCACCATGTTATGTACTGTATCACCATATTATGTACTGTATCACATGTTATGTACTGTATCACCGTGTTATGTACTGTATCACCATGTTATGTACTGTATCACCGTGTTATGTACTGTATCACCATGTTATGTACTGTATCACCATGTTATGTACTGTATCACCATATTATGTACTGTATCA
>JAOBRB020233847.1:0-11802 GCA_027575285.2 Zoanthus pulchellus
CCGAGTGCCCTTACGGGTATCAGGGCTGCAATTCATCGCACCATATCAAGCCAGCCATTCGCTCGTACTATAAATATCTTGAAAGACGCCGAGTTTCTACAAGCAAACAAAATGTTTGAAGTGGTGTGCAAGTCTTACTACTAGCGCGGAAACCCGAAGCGTGAGCACAAAAGCCCCATAGAACACGGTGATATGGAAAAACTAAGGTCCTACTTTGCTGTAGATTCTCCTGACAAGCTACAGGAATTTGTACGGTTTAGCCTTTGCTATTATTTGGGAAGAAGGGGGCGCGAGGGCTGGCGTGAACTAACCAAGACATCTCTCGAGTTCAAACACGACGACCGTAAACAGAAATATGTGTGCATCAAACACACTGAACAATCCAAAAACTATCAAGGTGGCTATAAACAAAAGACCGAAACTATAGCGATGTAAGAATGTATGGAATACCGGGCTTCCCGTTGGACCCAATTGCATCGACAAGTCTCCACCAGGCAGTGGTTGATGCGAAGCAAATCATGTTCGGGGATTCTCAGCCGCCCTTTTGCTTCTAGTGATGTTATTGAGAACAGTAATGCCAGTAATGATTTCAGACATGGCAGCTTCTCGAGGGCAGCCGGCGAAGTGTCTGTTAGTTTTTCATCCTCGACCGAAACAAATACATCCGCTCAGGCTATCATGCCAAATTGTCACTTTTCTAATTGCACTATAAATTTTAATTGGTACAAGTGACATTTTCTTACTTTCTATTTTGTAACAGTTGTTCCGTTTAAAAGAACCTTGTATTTAGCAACGTTTTGTGAAGTGAATTGAAGTTGTATTTAACTTATGCTAGAACACAACTTTCATTAAATAAATATCCACGTTTCTGAAGTAGCAAAATGTTCTTGTTTTTGTGCTAAATGCTCTCTCGCTGCGCACGAGCTAAAATGAGGCTGATGTCGGGCCCAAAACATATTTACGCCCGCGAACATCAACTATATTGTTATAGTAACGTACCTTACTCTAACTATATTATATTGTAGTAACGTACCTTACTCTAACTATATTATATTGTAGTAACGTACCTTACTCTAACTATATATTGTAGTAACTTACATTACTCTAACTCTATAATATATTGTAGTAACGTACCTTACTCTAACTGTATATTGTACTAACGTACCTTATTCTAACTATATTATATTGTAGTAACGTACCTTACTCTAACTATATATTGTAGTAACGTACATTACTCTAACTATATTATATTGTAGTAACGTACCTTACTCTAACTATATATTGTAGTAACTTACATTACTCTAACTATATAATATATTGTAGTAACGTACCTTACTCTAACTATATATTGTAGTAAAGTACATTACTCTAACTATATATTGTACTAACGTTCCTTATTCTAACTATATATTGTAGTAAGGTACATTACTCTAACTATATATTGTACTAACGTACCTTACTCTAACTATATATTGTACTAACGTACATTACTCTTTAGAACTATATATTGTAGTAACTTACCTTAAGTACTCTAACTTAAGTTTGCTAGTAGCAAATATCGCCTTTTTTGGAGTTTTGAAAAAATAGCTACATTTCATTTAATGCTTACAAAACATGCATAAGACACGTGGAGAATAAAGTAAATCTCAGAAGGTTTGTTGTATTTAATATATTCATTTATATGGTTAGTACACGGGTAATGATTCATAGGGAAGCTTTGGGATAATCTTTTTTGCATGATGACTAGAGAAGTGTAATACAAGTAAATATCTTTAGAGTGTAATTGGTGGAGTACATTCATTTTCATGGGTAGTTTAGGAGTAAAGTAAAGAATCCTTAAAGTATTATAGTTGGTGGAATATGTTATATGGCTTTTTGGACTTGACTTGTAGTCCATTCATCCGAGAGGTCTAATTGTTTTTGTATAAACCTAGTTATCGGTGAAAAAAGAATGAAATTTTCAATGAAAGCTTATGATATTAAAGCAAAAAGAGGCCGAGAGGTCTAATTGTTTTATAATTTTTTAACATATTGAGCCAAAATTAAATATAAATACATGCTAATTTGGAGATGCTAAACGAAAGAATTTTTCAATTTACAACTTTCGTTTATCTCCGTAAAAAAAATAGATCTATAAAAAAGTAGATATGTTTTCTAATGCTTGTAACTTACCATTTTTGGTGTTCTCGGGTGTTAAACTATCTAGAAGTTCTTGTAAATAGTCATTTGGCACTTCCACGAATCGCCCGAGGTTAGGAAGCCAATCAGATTGTAGTATGTGTAATAGCCCTTAAGCTGGAAAATACCGTAATTTCCTTTACACGATAAGTACTAGAATAAAGTACAGGAGTAAGGTGGATTTGGTCACAAGGTTGTTACTCAATGTCGCTAGTTGTAATGTTTATTATCTTCTTCTTTGAAAGACAGGGGACGAGAGAGCTTCAGAGAGAGCCATGGCGGTGAAGTATTAGCCAAAATTATTTTAGAAAGCATTGATGACGATTTAACAGATACCGTTTTGGAGGCTTTGAATACTGTTTTACAAGACGGTGAGTAGCTTATTTAACAAAGCTTTTCATTTAAAGAACGCTCTATTCACATTCAATAGAACTTACATTTACAGCGCTCAAACATGAACATTTCTGGTGAAACATTTGGTTCTCCGTGTAAATAGTCTACGGCAACAGAACAACCCCAATGTAACATGAAGTTATCTAGGTAAAGATCGTAGGGGCGTCGATGATGCAATTGGTAAGTTCCCTGCCTCAGCCACAATGCCCCAGATTCAAGCGTCTTTCAAAGTCGTTTGTTGGGTCAGCTCCTTTCCATCTCTTCTAGATCGAATACCAGCGTTTGCTCTATGCCTACCTAAAATGAATTAGTGAAAACACTGCAGTTGTAGATTTATGATCATGTCTAATGGTAAAAAATGCACATGACTGTACAGTTACTATGAAGTTAGATCTCAGTTTCTACCAACACTTTTTATTCATTCATTTATTTATTTATTTATTCATCATCGTCAATAATTACATCAGTTAAGTAGGTATTGCTCCTCCTAACTGTGGTGGAATATGTCGCCAACTTTCAAAGAGGGTTCACACGAGCATGAAAAGTAGTGGGAAGTCATGGAATTTTTTTTCTTGAACTGTGTTTTTTGGTGAATTTAATTTTTATACAGTTGAGTATGGAAAAGTCATTGAAATCCATTCCATTGCTCATTGTCAATGTAAATGCTGTCAAAATTGCATTAGAGCCGCGATTTCAGTGGAAAGATAATCTCCAGCAAAGATAGCACACATGTGCTTTTTTTTCGGATAGTTCCCACTGTCCATATTCGTTACTGCGACATTTTGGTTCTAGTATACACTTGCTACGATATTTAGTTGTCACGCGAGTGACGTTAAGCCGGAACAGAATAGCTCTTGAACTAAACATATGTTTTGCAGTTTTATAGATCTCAGTTTCAAATTTTTATTTAAATCATTTTCCTAAGTCTTTCAATTACGTTTCAGTGTGACCTTCACTGACAAGATGTAAACATTTTCTTGCGATTAGCCTGAAACTATGGAGTTTACTTTTATACAATCAAGTTTGTAAAGAAGATATGTTGTAGATAAGCGCAGCTTGAAAGTGACCTATTTGAAGAGGTAGTTGGTTTTTGTTACTGACTCCTCAATCCGTGATAGCACATGACCACCAGACTTTGTTAGCTTTAATAATGCACTGTTTGTATCTAACTGCGTAATTGACAACTTACCACATACTTTTAAATGTTTGTTTACTTTGACAAAAACCCAACATAATTATCAAACAAGATTGCTTCAAAATCATTCTTTGGACAACCCAAGGCAAGAACTTATGGGAAATTCAACATTCGATTTGCTGACGCCAGAATCTGGAACTCAATTGATGAGAACATAAAGAACGTCCTTAATTCTTAAATATTTAAAACAAAACTGAAAAAGCATGTATTAAATTCTTATCTGTCAAATTGAAAGATAATCCTTCATAACTTTTTATTCCTTACATATTTTTTATTATTTTTTTTTTCTTATAATAGTACTTATAGCATAAGATTTTGTTTTTAATTTTTCTAATTTAAATATATTATGACCTTAAGAATGTGATTCTAATTGATAAGAGTAGCTAACTGACTAGTATACCGTTATGGTTTTTCCAGTTAACGTATGCTAAAAATAAGATACAATATAAATAGTATTTGAATTGTCAATTGCTTGTACAAAATAAAAAAATTGTCATTGTCATTGTCACTAAGAAAACGCCACACTTACCGGCAAGGTTATTATTGTCCGAGATCAAAACGTTGAATGCCTCATTAATTTTTTTTAGACAAAAGGCAAGTCTTTGTAAAGTAATTCTTAAACAGATACAGCTTCATATAGATTTATTTTATAGATTTTATCGATTTCTTCATATAATTGGGGCAAATATTAGCGTCCACAGTAGCTTACGAAACAAAAATTTAGCCAATCAATGAACGTGAGAAAATCGAAGCCGTTAGGAAATTCAAAAGTTGTCTGGGGTATTGTATTTGAATTGCCACGTACTCGATTTGGGCGTTTATATAATATTTGTCCCGATCATCTGAGGAAATCCAAAATCAGTTCGATTACAATTTTCTAATGTACAGAAAAGGTAATAAAATGCGTCCGATCACGACGATTTTTGGAGCAAATGTGGTCAAACGTCTTAAAGGTTATGTCTGCGAAAGTGGTTGCGATACGATGAGTAGAAATGGGATTTTTGGTTATTTTCTGGAGGTGACTCAATTCAACAAGGGAGCCGAGTTGCTTGCCTTGTCAAATTTACATATATAATACAAGCGGATGAAAAATGCGCGACAAACCCGTCTCAAAACCCATCAAGATGAAAAGAAATAACACAATTTACTCATGGTAATCAAAATGCATTTATTCAGTTTATTGTCTATATTTTGTATCGTAAAGATTATTGGTTAAAAAAGAAAGCGATTCAGGTAGTAATTTTAGTCAAGATCAAGATCTAGAATAACCGTTGGAAATCCAATATGAATGACGTTTGACTTGGATATACAATTTAAATAAGATAAAAATGGCCGATTGGTGAATAGATAGATGCATAGATGAATAGATGCATGGCTGGATGTATAGATGAAGAGATAGATAGATACTGTAAATAGTGTTGTGTTTGTATCCTGAGCATGTTAATAGCAGATGGAGAAGGAATGAATAGTTAACGTGATGGAGCTAAGTCACCGCGCCCTTGCTTGGGGAGCACAGATGCTTCAGCGGAGTATGAAAAAATGGATTTTTCCCCGGAATATAATTATATCTTTTTAGATTGTATCCTTGTTTAGGTGTAATGTATTGAGATAGATATCTCCTATCACTTGAACCGATTTCATTTTTACTTCAGATTTTGTCAAACGAGAGTTCGTTCACTCCCGTGGTGGAGAAACCCTGGTTGATGTTGTATCGAGATTTAAACAACTAACCGATGACGAGTCTGTTTACAGAATGTCGCTGGCTGCAGATTTGGTTGTCTTGCTTTTAGTGGAAGGTGTGTCGCACTTGTTACCGTTAATACCACACTCATCTATTCTCAACTGATCTAAAACGTGTTGATTTTCCGAACCTAAAAATATTTTTACGTACCTTTTCTTAAAATCGAATTTATGTAACTGAAAACCATGTAACATTTTTTTACTCTGATGATCTTGAAAATCAGTTTGAAGATCTCTAGCACTCTCTCAAGCTGTTTCATAAACATGTGATTAGTATATTGCTATCACATTTTGAATATTCAGGTTTCTGTATATCATGTTTATCTGCGTTATGTTTTCAAGGTGATATAAATGCCTGGTTTTATGTCCTTCGATAACATATAAACTCCTCAACTAGTCATTTCTGAAATATCAACGGGATTTGAACCCCTACGTACCAATAAAAGACTACTCCCACAAAACCTTGAACTAAGCAAAAGAAAAGAGCCTTCTCTGTATAATTACTTGCCAAAACGTCAGATTAGTTTCGCTCATAATTTGTTATTCAGTATCATTCATAATATTTATTGATCAATATTGCTACTTTTGAATAAAAAAACTCTAGCTTTTAAACAATAATTTTGCCTTTTTATTACAGACGAATGTATGAAGATGCTTTTTAACAATGGAAATGGTGTTGTTTTAAAAGAAAGTATATCATGGATTTCGTGTGGAGTATCATATTTGGAGATTTCCGGGGCCTTGGCAATGGGAAATTTTGCGCGAACAGGTTAGAAATTAGCTTAGCCAGTTTAATGCCGGGAATTTTTATAGGGTAAAGAGAAAACTTGATCACTGCTTTAATTCGCTGTATTAGGCAAGTAAATGTAAAAATCTATAATAATTTACAACCCAATATGAATTATTTTACAATAGCTGTTTATATTTAGCTTAAAGTAAGTTATTCTTAATATTAGTACCAGTTTGTGATGGCCTTTAACTACTTTAGAAACTTTCTTTCTTGTTAGCTTCCTGCCACTCACATGCTTGTACTTTAACAAATTGCTGCCTTTCTTGCAGATGAAAACTGTGTTAAACTGGTGGAATTAGGTGTCTATAAAGAACTATTACGTTTGCTCTCCTCATCTGCCCGAAAAGAGGTATAATTACCGTTAAATGGTTACTGTTTTTGAATTGGTTGTAAAGAATAGCCCATGGAGCCGGTGATTAGTGTAAAGAATAGCCCATGGAGCCGATGATTAGTGTAAAGAGTAGCCCATGGAGCCGGTGATTAGTGTAAAGAATAGCCGATGGAGACGGTGATTAGTGTAAAGAATAGCCCATGGAGCCGGTGATTAGTGTAAAGAGTAGCCCATGGAGCCGGTGATTAGTGTAAAGAGTTGCCCATGGAGCCGGTGTTTAGTGTAATGAGTAACCCATGGAGCCGGTGTTTAGTGTAAATAACAGCCCGTGGAGCCTGTGTTTAGTATAAAAAATAGCTCGTGGAGCCGGTGATTAGTGTAAAGAATAGCCCATGGAGCCGGTGTTTAGTGTAAATAATAGCCCATGGAGCCTGTGTTTAGTATAAAGAATAGCTCGTGGAGCCGGTGTTTAGTGTAAAGAATAGCCCGTGGAGCCTGTGTTTAGTATAAAGAATAGCCCGTGGAGCCGGTGATTAGTGTAAAGAATAGCCAATGGAGCCGGTGATTAGTGTAAAGAATAGCCCATGGAGCCGGTGATTAGTGTAAAGAATAGCCCATGGAGCCGGTGATTAGTGTAAAGAGTTGCCCATGGAGCCGTTGATTAGTGTAAAGAAAAACCCATGGAGCCTGTGATTAGTGTAAATAATAGCCCGTGGAGCCTGTGTTTAGTATAAAGAATAGCTCGTGGAGCCGGTGTTTAGTGTAAAGAATAGCCCGAGGAGCCTGTGTTTAGTATAAAGAATAGCCCGTGGAGCCGGTGCTTAGTGTAAATAATAGCCCATGGAGCCGGTGATTAGTGTAAAAAAAGCCCATGGAGCCAGTGATTAGTGTAAAGAGTAACCCATGGAGCCGGTGATTAGTGTTAAGAATAGCCCCGGAGCCGATGATTAGTGTAAAGAGTAACCCATGGAGCCGGTGATTAGTGTAAAGAATAGCCCATGGAGCCGGTGATTAGTGTAAAGAGTAGCCCATTGAGCCGGTGATTAGTGTAAAGAGTAGCCCATTGAGCCGGTGTTTAGTGTCGGTTTGTCTATGGACCCTTTTTACACAAGCGTGACATTAATAAATATTGTTATTTTGAAGAAACAAATTGCATCATCCATTACAAACTTGGGAAAAAAAAGCTAATTTTGGGAACTATACTTGTTGTGGCCTGTTATATTTGTGTTTATAAGAAGAAATGGTAATCGTCCTTTCTAGTTCAAATTTTTTACACATATTTCGAACTATGAAATGGTAATTTATCATTTTATACTGAAAGAAACGTCAATAATAGTAAAAATGCAAAGTTTCGATTAGATTCTCGAAAATTGGCGTAGATATAAACATTACAAGGTAAATATTTGGGCAAAATTTTGTAAGAAAATGTATGGTTTTGCATGATAACGAGGCTGGAAGGACATTAGATGTCATGCTGAATTCACACATTTTGTTTCAAAAATAACACAAAAATATTTTGCTTACATGTTCATATCTTCGCCAGTTTCGGGGCAACTCATCTAAACTTTTGCATTTTTACTATTATTGGTGTGACAAATTTATGTGATGATGCAATTCGTTTTTTGAAAACCCGACTTTCAATGTCAAGCTTGCTTGGAAAGGAGTTATTGTTAAGCAGTGATTAATGTTTGCTCCCGGACAGAATACTAATCCGTTGCAGATTAGCCGCTGCCAGTAGATGCTAATAGTCATTTACAGGCCTCTAAAGGATGGAAAGTTAAGATACCTTAAATAGAAAAGAAGTTTGTAGAGATATTGAAATCTTGGCAAAGCTGGAAATCGATCTGAGGAACGTTCCCTACACTGCAAATATAATATGTGTATTCTTGGCAAAGAGAAACTTTTCACTAGTAAAAATATGTTTTGTTTTTAGGATGCATTCAAGTACCAACAGGCAGTCTTCAGTGCTTTGAGGAATCTTGCAATGCCAGGTATTACAGTGGATCTCTTTAACGAATTAAGCTTGACTAATCCACTTCCTACTTCCAGGTTTTCCCGCGTAATTAAAAGCTTTTAAACTGTACACTGCGATTCTGTTTGCAATTTTCCATTTATCTTTCATGTATAAAGGTTATAATTGAACGTCCTCTTGAAATGCTGCTCCATGGATTGGAATTGTCATTAGTGTAACTGGTATCTTGTTACTTGAGTCTTTATTGCAAATTGTTGTAAAAACTTCCGTCTTGTTTCTTAGCTGCCAATAAAGAGGCTTTGATAGCGAGTGGATGTCTGGACGTTGTTCTTCCAATACTTTCGTCCCAGTCTCCCTTTGTACAAGTAAAAGTACTCGCCACTTTGAGAATGTTAGCAACTGGCCAAGGTAGGTTTGTTCAGCATTTCCAAATTAAGTGAACTTTCTTCAAACTACCTCGATAGTTAGATATTTATATTGAAGAATATTGCGACACAGTGCACTTAAGCCCCAAAAGTTTTATCAAGATCTGCCATATATATTTGGCAGCCAAAATTTTCACCTGGTCACTCACTCTTTTATTGACCGCCATTGTTTTAGTTAGTTTCAGCCGGAAGCGTTACCGCTGATCACATGTTTGTTCTTAAAATAAATAAAACCGGAAATATGCTAAAAAATTGTGATGAATCAAAGGCTCAGGGGAAGTTGTATACCCTTACTACGTCTCTTGTAATGTCAACAAAAAAGAAGCCAAAGCGACTAATAAACCCATGGTTTTGTGTAATAAGCCAGTTGTTGACAGTAAACGTATCAAATACGACTCTGAAAACTTGCTTTTCAACTTTTCAATTTTACCAGTTTCTGAGCGTTCAGTATAATGACCAGTGGTACACGATAACGAGCATTCCATTACGTACGTTTCAGATACGCATGTTCATTGTTTATCTTCCTTTAATCGATGTTAAACTTAAATAAATTTACTTGGTCAACTTTGCAATATCTTTCATAAGCCGCAATGTCAAGGTATCTGGCTTTTGAAAATTACAATATCCGAGCAGCATTCCACTTGCTTACTGCAACAACACGTTCTATGTAATAAATGATTTCTATTTACATGTACAGTTAGAATATCTACGAAATTTGGTAGAAAACATTAAATTGCATTTTCTGTGTTACATTACTCCCCAGCTGAAGTGTCCAAAAAGATTGTAGTAAATAAACAATACCGTGACGCTATTGTGAGATACGCCCAACACAGCGGTCACGATGGAGTCCAGTCAGAGGCTTCGCGACTACTGGCTGTAGTGATAAAACATTGTGATAATGCTAGTAAGTATATGGTATTGAATATCGTCTAAATATCCCCTATCTATCTCTCACATTCATATATTACAATTACAATTTGTCTTAGCACTCAGTTTTGTTAAAATTGAAATAAAGTCGTAATTCTTTTCCTCGAATCTTTGAGTAAATACAAGAGTATTCTTAGAAAATATTAGTACGAGTTATCCCAAAGTGCCAAGAAGCAAGACAAAAGCATGAGGAGGACAGAACTGATCTGTAGAAGAACTGATGCTCTCCTTTTACTATTTGAATTTAACATAATAAACATCTTATTAAACTCGTTTTCTCGATCCGTACCGTAAGTTGCGGACCTGCCAGCCCCGCGCTTGGGCCATAAAAACGTAAAACCGTTGGGTGAGTAACTTAATCCCGATTCTCACTACAACAAAGCCACAAGCATAAACTTAATGATTCTTATGTTGTAATGAGGACAGTCGCAGCATAAGCATAAACGCAAAGCTAATTTTAGTAACCATGCCTTCTCTACAAACACGAAACAAAATAATGGACCCCAAGTTTGTTTCCTGCGATCGTGAAGTTAACATGGAGTCGAGTTCCCTATGATTGGCTCAATGGTATTAATTTATTATTATCCTTGTGTCAGTGTTGTCCTCTCTGGCAACATAAGCGACATAGCCATAAGCACAAACACAAGGAGAACAGAAGATTTTGATAATCTTGTGTTTATGTCGCGACTGTCCTCATTGCGACATAAGACTTGTTATGCTTGTGGAGGACCGGGCTTTACGGTACGACATTTTGTTACGATAAAAGTTTGATGTATGTTCGAACGGTTTTTACACAAACAGCACATTCTGAGATATTTTAGTTTATTTTTATGGCTTTTCGATAAACATTCCGGGGCAACGTTGGACACGCAACGATTGCATTTTATTGGATAATAAACAACTGCCTAATGTTATATAATCGAGGCCACACTGTTCAAAGTTGAATGCACTTCATTCAAAACTTGTCAATTATAAGATTAAGGAAATTTTCTTTTTTAATATCACAAAAACAAATAAACCTTTACTGAAAAAATTGTATAAAAGATCATGGCTATTGGTTGCGTCCGGGCAGAGTTCATTCATCGCTTTAGGGCGTTTTGAATTAGTAGCATTAATCAAATGCCGCCAAGATATGGAGCACATATTAGATAATCCTTTATTAATCAATTCTCCAGAAGACAATTGAAGATTTCGACCCATAAAAATTATTCGAACAGAATTCTCATATTTAAATTGAACTATATATTCATTTTCTTATGGCCTTTACCTTTCATTTAGGCACCATAGAGAAAATCATGGATTCTGGTGGGTTAGCTCCAGTTCGAGCAATGGTCGATTCACCACATCTTGTGATGCAGAATGAGGCTTTAATCGCGTTGGCCATATTGGTAGCTGCTATTTCAGGTAAACGTTATGAAATATCTGCTGTTATAACTACACATTATTTTAGTGACTACAACTGGCGCAGCCAATCAACCTTGTGTGTTTTACAATTGTATCCCTTTATTAAGAATGGGGTTACATTCGCACAAAATAGAAAAAGTTTTAATACTAACTCATTTTCAAATAAGGAATAGTGTCTTTACGGAGGACCCTTTATTTAATTAAGAAAGAATCCCTCAAGAGCAAGTTTAAAAAATCGTTCATTTGCGAATATAAAGTACAAGTCGTTTTTTTATGTGTCATTTGTCGTACTTTAAGTCCAATAGGGAAGGATTCGATATGAATATATTGTGGGAGTAATAAGTTTTTCCTTTCTAGATTCAAACAGTATTCTTAAAGACCCATTGTCACTTCCCGTGATGCTCCGCTCCTTGTTTATTATGAAACGTGACCACAGACCGGAACGAG
>JAOBRB020233940.1:0-11801 GCA_027575285.2 Zoanthus pulchellus
TGATGATGATGGTGGTGGTTGTGGTGGTGGTAGTGATGATGATGGTAGTGATGGTGGTGATGGTGATGGTGATGGTGATGGTGGTGGTGGTGGTGATGGTGATGATGATGGTGGTGGTGATGATGATGGTGGTGATGGTGATGGTGGTGGTGGTGGTGGTGATGGTGATGATGATGATGATGATGGTGGTGGTTGTGGTGGTGTTAGTGATGATGATGGTAGTGATGGTGGTGATGGTGGTGGTGATGATGATGGTGGTGATGGTGATGGTGATGGTGGTGGTGGTGGTGGTGGTGGTGGTGATGATGATGGTGGTGATGGTGATGGTGGTGGTGGTGGTGGTGTTGATGGTGGTGGTGATGGTGATGATGATGATGGTGGTGGTTGTGGTGGTGGTAGTGATGATGATGGTAGTGATGGTGGTGATGGTGATGGTGATGGTGGTGGTGTTGGTGATGGTGATGATGGTGGTGGTGGTGGTGATGATGATGGTGGTGGTGGTGGTGATGGTGGTGGTGGTGATGGTGGTGGTGGTGGTGGTGGTGGTGGTGGTGTTCTGACTAACCCAGTTCAAACACTGAGCTATTAAGGGATCTCACTAAAATCCAAACCTATGCTTACAAGATAGTAACCTACACGCTAACTATGTAGTCGTATTCACTTTTAACATGTTGTATTATAAAGTAACTATCAAAATCATATACGAACTTTTACCAGGGGGCTTTGTCGTCAAGAATTGCTCTTCGAATCCGAATGCCCGAGACACACATGAAGTCCTGGCATCATGACCAGTGTGATGTATGCGCCACGGATCTGGAGCAGCTGAAAAGAGAAGCCATCACAATGGTGCATAGTCTAGAGGAGTCCCAATTCATGGCTTATTATAACATTCCCGGATATTTTGTGGGTCCTAACGCTGACCAGTTGATTCGCCGTGCTGACAAGTTACGATACCAAGGAAATTATGGAGCAGAACCGGGAGATCGTTCGACTGGTTTTATACGCTCTGATGATTCCTCTCCATCGTTCTTTGCGAGGTTGGTGGCTTTATGCTCAGATTAAGACGTTAGTTTTTGAACCAATTGCAAAGGGAGTTTTACTGCAATTGGGTTTACTTATACGGAAGTGAAAATGTATGACGTATCAGTGACACAGGAATCTTTCGGTTCTTTTCAGCCTATGCCAACTTAGTTTTCCATCTTTATGGGGTTGGTAATTGAGTGTTAGTGTTTGCTGGTAGCTAACCTGCAATAGATTAGTATCCCGTCCCGGGAGGGTCAAAGACTCTCATTTTCTTAACGCTACAGAAACTGAGGAGAGGTGCCGGTTTAATGGGAATAAAGGATTCAGCTCTTTTCTTGCTTATTAATACCCTAGAAAGATGTATAGTGGATTCCACTTCAATAAAAAAAGGCTAACTCATCCGACAGCTGAGTCCTTCGCAGAAACTAATTTGAGATTTATAGCGGATTTAAGGTTGATTAGAAAAAGGTTACGGAAACGATTAAACAGTGTCTGCCCCCCACAACCCCTTATTTAAGCTGGAAAATTGCATTAATTACCATTTCTTTTTTTAACAATTAGACTTCGAGGGCGAATGGACGGCTATTCAAACTCGTAGTCCACGACGCTGAGAGGTCTATAAATTGCATGTTTTAATATAAACCTGCTGATCGGTCAAAAAAGAATGTAAGTAGGATGAGCTATTCCTACATGGTCCATGTGGACGAGCGGTCTAATTGTTTTAGTATAAACCTAATAATCGGTCAATAAAGAATGTACAAATTAAGTTACCGATGAAATCCTCTGATATTATAGCGAATAATCTCGAGGGTTCATTACTGTTTCGATCCGCCATCTTTTCTTTATCAGTAGGCTATCGCAATTGGACCTGTAGTAGAGTAGCCAATCAGAATGCAGGATGCATATTAGAGTTATATTATCAAGTATCTCCCATATAAGGAGAGGAATAGTGGTGGATATTAACCGAGACGTGCTAAACGTCATATCTAGCGCTAGTCACCGATCCTTGGGGGAGGGGGGAGTGTTGTTTTAGTATTTATCGAAAATCAAAATAAAAATGCTCTTTATTTTTTGAAAAAAACCCATTAAATTTAAAAACGTTTTTTTCTATTTTTTGGGCGCACGCTTTTTGACTTCAATCCGTTTCAAAATCAACTAGCAGTCTTGGATATCGCGAATCACGGAAAACATCAGACCTCCTGAAAATGGATATCGGTTGCTTTCTAAACATGAATGCTCATTACCTTCTATGGAAATATCAGCCAGTTTGGTATCAAGATAAGCCATGCTGATAAGGCATCTATCCAACCATATCGAATTAGAATAACAGAGGGCTACGCTCACTCGTGAAACATTTTTTCAACACTCGAAGATAAAATCCGTATCTCCGCGCACCTATGTAATATCCTCTATATATTGAATACGGGAAACTTCATGTTAGGCCTCAATTTTGTTTTCAAGACAAACTCATTCCTCCTTTAATTTAAACCTATCAAATTAAGGGCCTTTTGTCTTCTAAAATTTCTGTTTTTTCAGAGCTTGAATCAACAGGCAACCTTTATGCAAAAACCGCTATTGAATCGGATGTGTTGCAGTATATAGTTAGAAATTTAAGCGATAACGGTAAAACCAAAATGTCAGAAACAAAGTCTTGTCCTTAATTGTTTTGCTTTACAACACCATTAAATCTATGATTGCAATTTGCACAGCATTTTAAAACTTATTGTTGTTTCAACTGCCCCTCCTTCATTTCATTTCATAGTATAAACTCAGAAAAAAAGAAAAAAACAGTAAATGACGTTATTATAAGCTTCAAAAGTTGCTCACCTGTTCAGTCGGTTTTAACTTGAATACTCGGTCTGCATGAGATACCTCGCCACACGGCACCATTAATCGAAACGGTCCACCTTAGCTTTTTAAAACCTATAACAGAAAATATGAAAAACAGCAACAAAAAACATGTTGTGCCTCAGTGTTTCCGAATTTCAAAAGCATTTAATGGTTTTTAATTACTAGTAAGCTCGCTCCAGTTAACACCTGCCGTCCGACCTTCTCGATTTCGCCTTAAACTGAAATTTCTCAACAAACATGGGATGCTTTAGAACATTAAGCTGAACCATAAAGTAAATTTAGGAGATGCAACTGTACGGACATCAATTGGTGGATGACCAGATTTATACAACTTTTAATTCATTTTCATTAGGGTTTCACCTTCGGGGTAAATTAACTCTGTTTTTTGCTCGACAAGTTGTTTTAGATTTGTTAGAATCATTGTTTGTTGACTTACACAATTTTTTTTAAAGTTCTTCTTGTATGGATTTTTATTTCTGCCCTAGCGCTATCGCTTTTTATGTCTTTATAGTGTCAGTTTTCTCAACAATTAAATTTGTTCCCTCATTTTTTATTGTTGTGAATAATTCACCTATTTTGGAAAAAAAAGTAACGGATTGTCAGATGAAAAACACCAGTTGTATTGGCAGTTTTAGTTTTGGGGCTGTCTCTTAATACAATATACTGAATCTGATAAGAACTGATTAAATCGAAGTGTAGATTTTAGTTTCAAAACAATTGTGATAATCTTTGTGGAGTATTGCAAGACATTTTACTCGAAAAAGCACAATAAAATGCATTTCCTTAAGTAATTACAAAAATCCAAAACTTGTATTCATTGAATTCGTTAAGTAATTAGAGACAAAATCTCTTGTAATGTGGGAATTTTTGACAGACTCACACACGAGCGTCTACTAAATAAATCATGCTTCTGTTATAGTTGTATTTGAATATTTATACAAAGTTCAGAAAGTTAATTTGCATAGAATTTTTCTTCGGTTGGTTTCTTTAGTTAAAACTATATCTGATCTTGCGGATAGTTTTTCAAGTTTTAAAACTATTTTAGTAAATTTACAACTGCAAAAGACAGTTTGCTTGATAAGTAAATCCCGTTTATAATTTGTTCTCTTAACGACAGAATTAAAACTGATTGATCTTAAAAAAATATTTTCCTTGTTCATTAACAAGACCCATTGTTCCTGTGCTATTTTATCTTTTGCTTTTTCCCCCTTTTTTATTTGATTGACAGTTCAATTACTGCGTTCGAATTGACGAAAATGTTAAAAATCATTTGCATTTTTATTGTCATTTTTAATTCCCAATTCTTCTTACGACTAAAATTATTGAGCTGCTTTGATAGTAATATTGTTATGAGTAAAATCTCAGTGTTATTACTCGTAGCCTTCAGTAACCTGGCTACAATTAACAGAGAACAGCGGTGGCAACTGGTTACGTAAATAGAAATCTTAAATTATCAATTTCAAACACAACAAACATGGATGAAAAACATTGTTCTCCTTGCTGGTAGGAAGACGTGAAATTCTTAACTCCCATTGCATTTTTTTCTGAGGTTCTAAGTGCGGGTTTGCTTCTTTATTTTCATTCAGTCAGTCGAAAGACTCCGTGCAGCCAAGACTGCTCGTGTACGATCCCATTGCCTTAATCTTCTACTATAGGTACGATTTTAGTGATCCATTGGAAGAATTAGTAAACCATAAAATGTAATAACCCCCTAATTGTATGAGTGTTGCTAAAATGCCAAGTTCCTCTAAAGAACGTGCGTTGAACACGATAATTTATTTGCAATGTAGACTAATATCCTTGCGAGTGCAGGTAACGTTTGTAACTCCTGTCAGATCGATATGTGTTCAATTTACCGATAGAGAAAAATATCGCCCTGGGAATCCCTACAGTTACCATCTCTATAGCACTGTCCGGCTACGTTGCCAGCGTGGTTGGTCCTTGTAGTTTAGTGGTTAACACGTCGGACTAGTAAACCGAAGATGTGGGGTTCGAATCCCGCCAAGGGCTTATATATGATATTTTTCTCTTATTTCAGTCTTTCTATGTATTGAACTTGAGTATGACTGCGGTCCCATGAGTGGAAAAAGAGGAGTTCTCTCACTCGAGTAGGATAGGCCTATGTTTCGTTAGTATCTAGTACCAGCTGAGCTTTAAAAATGGGAATAAAAAGACAAAGCCCTGAGTACTAACTATGTATAAATACAAACAAATTTTTCTATGACGTGATAGATTAGAGGTTTTGACTTCAAACAAGTTAGCCGCAAGTTGGCAATTTTTTTTTAGGATAAGAAAACCAGATATACTTCATAGTTTGTTAAAGATTTAACTATTTATATCAAATCTGATATCTATGAATAAGAATAGACAATTTTTTAAATATTCTTTGTCGATTTGTATATACAAAGAAATCTCAGCAGTAATCTCGGCACGCTCTATGGCTATGCGCTAAATAAATAAAATATTTTGTTAGTTGTGAATTTATATTG
The DNA here is from genome assembly GCA_027575285.2 of Zoanthus pulchellus. Classification (NCBI taxonomy): domain Eukaryota; kingdom Metazoa; phylum Cnidaria; class Anthozoa; order Zoantharia; family Zoanthidae; genus Zoanthus; species Zoanthus pulchellus. Next base: position 5,364 of record JAOBRB020233940.1, read on the forward strand.
ATGATTGTTAAAGATCAAAAATTCAGATCCAAGGTGATATAGTAGAGCAACATAATTGATTGTAACAGGTCATGTTAGGGCGATAACATCTGTTACTACCGTTGATCGACTTTTTTATATATAATTTTTAAAAAGCGAAAATAATCTTAATAGATACTGACGTAGTATCATTAAATGGAGTTAATATTTGAAAGCGTGTCTTACAAATCTCATAAATATTGCTCGCGCCATTTGTCGGTTGGTTTTAAAATAGTTCATACTGCTATTATGCATCTCTTTTAAGTTAGTTTTAATTTCCACGTTCTCCCTTTGTTGTTAACGATGGCTTAACTTATCATTTAGCTTTCCACTTTGTTGACATCAGTTGGCGTATATGGCATAAGTTTCCTGTCACAAATCAAAAGCTATTACTTGGGTTTTCAACATACTATGAATTAGAATTATATCGGCAGAAATCCCGTTTTAGAACATATTTTAAGATGGATTACATCAGTTAATACGTGAAAAAAACCAACGAATATCTATTTTGAAGGAACGATTTGGATGCAATGGCTATTTCTTTTTAAATCATTGGCGTTTATTTGATTTTAAAAATAGTATTTATATCTCTCCCTCCCTCTTTTTCATTTAAACTACACTCCATTGTTTGAATGAATATATATTGAGCTTTTAGATCGTCGTTTTATGCTCTAAGGATTACTTTATCTTCTCTATATTAGACTCGGTTTCATTCCTTTATTGTTTTTTTTCTGATTTATCAATTGCCTTGCTTACTTGACTAATGAAAATATCTCGCCAAACCAAACGTTTTCATGGAAACTGCAAAAAAGTGATGCGCGGCAAAATTTACTTGTTATTAAAAAAAAAGCGAGTATATCTTTATTGTACAAAATGCTGTTTGAGGTTTACGGATAGTTCATCTGAAGATATTGCATCATTTTAATGTTTTTAAAGTCTGTTGTTTCAGTCTCCTTTTGATAAAAGCCTTCTTTACTGCCTCGCTGCGAACTTATCAGTTGGACACATGCGCAGTATGTATATAAAAAGAGATTTTCTAAAGAGAGGCTAATTTTTCGCCTTCCAACTGGTATGAATGGAATACTTTTGAAATAATCACTCTGTAGCTCCTTATTTCAAAATTGTGCTCAAGTGGAATCTACATTTTATTAAACAATAGTTTTCAAAATATGAAGCATTGAGCAGCACACGATGGTATATAAAGCAATCTTCTTCAGGGATTTTCAAAATTGCAACAACAATACAACAGTTAATATTCAGGAGGACATGGGAAAAACAGGAAATGATTGAACTACTGAAGTACGCTTTGTGAAAAGATCTCTGGTGTTAAATAGATCTATGCTATCAGTTAAAGTCCCTGTATTGTCGTTATTTTTTATCAGTTAGATGAAAAGTAGAACCCTTCATTGATACTAAATTTATAAGATTAAAACGTTTTTGGCGATTCTTGTTACGTTTTTTGAGTTTTGAAACGTGCAAATTAAGACAATTTCGGGACAGCTATCGTTTTGACCGAGCATTATTTCCATTGTAAAGTCCTGGGTACTGTTCACTTCTAACACTTTCAACACAAAAATTTTTTCATCTACGGTTTAAAACACTGCGAAAAATAGAAAAATTCAGTTTAAAGTAATTTGTTTGTCACGTTTTTCGTTGCTAAATTAGAAGGACAGCAAAGGACGTCTGCCTACTGTTACGTCACAGGTACCAGTCCCCTGCACTCGGTCAAAATTTGAATTCCTAACTTCTTTTGATTAAAAACTATACTTAGGTTAGGAATTTGTCATCGGTCATTCAAATTTTCAGATCATAGATGACAATACTTTTCATTTTAAGATAAATAAAAAAGGTGTTATGGGGACTTTAATTATGGGTATGCGGTTACAGCTAAAAATATTGTTTGGCATATTGGGTGTTTTGTGACATCCTCAAACATTGATACTTCTTCAGTTTTCTGTCTGCATTTTCTAAACTCTGTTTACCCCTAAACTTTAGTTAGAATTATTTACGTTTAGTTATTTTTTGTTACCCCTAAACTTTAGTTAGAATTATTTATTTTATTTCTCTCTATTGGCAGAGCTGCCCAAAAACTTAGCATCTCCTCGAAAAAGAAGCACAAAAAGGGTCACACTTCCAAGGAAGTATCCACAATTCCTCACGGCTCGGATCCGTATGCTATATATAGCTCACGGTACAAACAGGGTGATCCTCATGCGCATGTGCCATCTTATCCCTTTCCGACAAAGTTCAAGGAAGCTCTGCGTGTGAATACTCCAGCGGTCCCACCCGCTTTGCTTAAAAATGGTATCAAGAGAACTGACGGAAAGGTAAGGGTATATAGCCCAACACAATCCTTACTTGTTATATTTGTAGCAAAGCGCTATCAAGACAAATATTTTTTCACTAACAATATTGTCTTAAAGCCTGTTTTTACTCGAGGTGAGTCATCGTAAGGGATGAGGGAAGCACGGCCGTGCTCCTATGCCCATTCGGTACGGAATTCCACACGCGTTACCTTAAGCAATAACCGATGACCGGGTCTGAGCCAAAGGCGAAGCGGGGTTCGTTGAATTTGTTGAGCACGAGTACCTGATTGTTACCGTTACTCAGAATTAAGACTTACGATTTCGATAAACTTGTAGCAAAGGCTTATTAGTTCCCCTTGTGACCTCGTGATGAATAAGTTGTAGCTAAAACTATTAGGCCACAACTGTAATGTTCTTTATTAAATATAACTCGTATTATATTTTTAAGTTGCATGAAACCTAAAATAGTAATATGCCAAAAATAAACCATCTCATCTCTGTCAGGTAAAAGTGATGTTGAGAGTTGGTCCAAGCTTTCCTGGGGAGAGAGGATCGTTCATGAAAGTTGACACTAAGAGAAAACAAGTAACATTGTATGACCCCTCAACCGTTAGTCACGTCTCACAAACACATCGCAAAATGGGTGTGGCCGCTCCTAAGATGTTTATCTACGACGCCATCTTTGAATCAGATACATCTCAGGTAAGTAGTAATGCACCATCTTTGAGTCAGATACCTTGGTAAAAGCGTTGGACTCCCCCCTGGACGGGACGCAGGTTAGCCGGCCGCGGAAGGAGGGATACATCTGGCGGAAAAAAAGGATGTTCTCTAGATAAAAGTTTCATATTTGTAAAGGAAAAGAAGGGTGTTCTCTAGGTTAAAGTTTCATATATGTAAAGCATGTAAAATGAGATTATTATACACCAACTATTAAAGTCCATTTTTCTCGTACCTATTTTGAACGAGAGGAAATTTCGTGCACGTGAACAAGCTTCGCCGTTTCCCAGCAACCAAGCGCTCAGCGGGCAATAATACGTTATGGACCGGTGAATACCATAACCGAAAGTTAATTGTAATTCAGTGTGAGTTTTGGATAATAGAAAGAATTGAAATCTACTTTTTGTTCATCTTTGATAATTGGTATATAACAAAACGCTTATTGACCTTAACCTCGGGAAAGCAGTATGTTTGTCCTTCTTTGATAATTGGTATATAACAAAACGCTTATTGACCTTAACCTCGGGAAAGCAGTATGTTTGTCCTTTTTTGATAATTGGTATATAACAAAACTTTTATTGACCTTAACCTCGGGAAAACAGCATGTTTTTCCTTCTTTGATAATTGGTATATAACAAAACGCTTATTGACCTTAACCTCGGGAAAGCAGTATGTTTGTCCTTCTTTGATAATTGGTATATAACAAAACGCTTATTGACCTTAACCTCGGGAAAGCAGCATGTTTGTCCTTTTTTGATAATTGGTATATAACAAAACGCTTATTGACCTTAACCTCGGGAAAGCAGTATGTTTATCCTTCTTTGATAATTGGTATATAACAAAACGCTTATTGACCTTAACCTCAGGAAATCAGCATGTTTTGTGCCAAACCGTCAACGGCCAGAGCGATTAAACATTAGCCTCTGGCTAGAAAAAAATTAAAAGGCAACCACTTCCTTCGCAATTGACGTTAAATAAAGTATTATTATCATCATCATCATCATCATCATTACTATTATTATTATTATTAATATTATTATTATGCCATGTTTTCCTTGGTTCCGCCTCAGGAGACATTAGCGGTCTTTGGATAACTAAACACAATTTTTTATTTTGCATGGTATAATTCTTTAAATACCTGTCAACACTGACTTAGATTCCGGAAGGCTGAAGCTTATAAATTATATGCAGTTCTTATAAAACGGCTGAATTTTGTCGATCTTTCTGTGGGGATAATTAGATGTAGTTCATAGATCATTCTAATTTGATTGAAAAAAAACTATTTATATATTTCTCGCCTTGAAATAGAATTACTTCATTAGTTTTTTTCCCAGGATGGAGAAAAAAGCATCAATGCTTCAGTGCTTTTAGAGATGTTGTCTCTACAAGATACTGCACAGCTCTTCATTAACGGCAATGTCTGACCAGCCTAAAATGGAGACTCACGTGACCTACATGCTGCTCAGGATTTAAATTTCATTATTTGAGAGCATAATGAATCAGCGTGGCAAGGAAAAAAAAATTAAAGAAGTTAAAAGATGTGATGCAATAGGCTTAAGCTCGTTGCTGTATAATCTAGTATCAACCTAAACTAAAACTCGCTTGTTACAGATGGAGATGTGTTCGCGGTCTACCGTTGACGTCCTGCAAGCTGTTGTTAACGGAACTGATGGCTGCATCTTTGTATACGGTCATGCAGGTCTAGGTGAGTAAACAAATGTAACCGCTTCGTTTGTTGTTTCAAGCTCTTGATTTGCCAAAAACCGTTGTTTATTTATGTTGTAACTGAGTTTTTATATTTTAGAATTATTACCCAAACGATTATTTTATAATGTCCTTCGTGCATTGTAAAGATTTCAATGCAACTGCTTCCATTCAATATAAAAGTCTATTTTGTTCACTTGTTTTTTGCACATTTAAAAATCTCTAAGCTGATATGTTTTTGTTTTTTTTAAATCGTGTATCCAATTGACCGAGGTTCAAAATCGTTAAAGGAAACTTTAACACGCTAACAATAGCTGTATAACTTTCAGGCAAAACGTATTCAATGATAGGAAGAGATGATCAAGAACACTTGGGAATAATCCCGTCCTCGCTGTCTTGGCTTTTCAAACTGATAAGCGAACAAAGGCAAAAGTAAGTATTGGAATGTTTAACGCAAACTGTTTTCTGTTAAATACTTCTTTTTTACATGTAGTTCTGTGTTTTTATTATATTACTAATAATAGACCGGCGAGTATATAATCAGAGTTGGCTGCCGGGCTAAATATTTGGAATAGTTGGTAAGATAGTTGTTTTCCGACCAGTTCGATACAACTTGGCTTATAAAGAATTTAAACTTGCTTTGAAAAGTTTTCTATGAGCAGCTTTTAATTAAAACAAGACGCCCTAGAAGCGTTCACTGGACTACCTTCTGTTCCAGGTCCCTCTTCTCCTCACAACCGAGTAGTGTAGGAAATGAACCTTGTGAGTCGATCCAGTGTCGCGAGGAATTATGGGATACATATTTTGTCTGTCAATGCTTTGCCAGAGGTTTCCTTTAGCCAGCGAAAAACAAACATTTTTTGGTGCTGACCCGAAGAAATGCGGGCTCTGGTAAAGCGATTAGTACTAAATTTGTCGTTTTCACTTTATTGCAGAAAAGGTACGAGGTTCTCTGTTCGCGTATCGGCCGTTGAAATTGTCGGAAGATCGGAAAATATGAAAGACTTACTGGTTGAGCAAAGTTCAGGTTTTTGTCGTTGATTTATTAAGTTTTTATAAAAAAAATGCTCGTATTGTGATTAGTCAAATAATAATGATAATAATAATAATAATAATAATAATAATAATAATAATTTATTACACTTATATTACGCAATAATCAATATAAATTTTCTATTGCGCTTTATAAAATTTTAAACTTTACAGAATTGTTATACATATACATTACAATTCTAAAAAGATTTTTAACTTAACTTAATTGTAAGACTTATCCGTAAACTAATTATATTAGAATATACTAAATAATGTATTAAAAATAAAAGCTTTTGAGCATAAAAATGTCTTAAAACTATCTGTATTTAAAATGACAAATATTCCTTCTTTCCCTAGGTAATTCTGATTTATAGGGGCGGCAAACGACAATTAGGAAGCATAAGTTTGGTTTTTATCAAAAGTTATTTATTAAAAGCAATAAAGCGTGATAGTTTTGGTTTGGTTTTCTTGGAAAGGTGCACTGTGACCAGCTCTTCCCGGGCTATTACCGCGAAACATACAAACTGGTTGGAAAAGGCTTATCGTGTGTTCTTGTTACTCATCCATGAGCGTGAAACGCGAATTGAAGGAGTATTGGAATTATATGGGATTCTGTTAGCCGTTATGTGTTATGTGTTAGCAGCGCCTTCGAGCCAGTTCA
>JAOBRB020234050.1:0-21578 GCA_027575285.2 Zoanthus pulchellus
TAGTAAGTGACTGTTCCCAGGAATTTCCTAGGGCCTTTTAAGTCATTTCTTTTTTCAAGTTCATTGAAATAAAACTAATATCCAATAGCGGATTCATGTTCCCATGTTGTTAATTGTGCCGTGGGCCGTAATGTCACAAAAATGTCAAGCCACAGTAAATTTGTGCTTGGGAAAATTGTTTACCGTTATCAATATGCTCAAGATGATAAATGTTTGACCCTGGAAAATGCTTTATAGCAATAAAAGATATCAGAAATCAATTTTGTTTCTGAGTCATATTGTAAACTAGATCGTCAATTAGCCATGAATACGTGACTTATGTTACAAAGCCTGGTATGAATTTCATAAAATAAAGAAGATACTGCCAAAAATTCGGCAAAATTTTAACTCTTTATTAGTAAAATTTGCTGATTTCACCACATATGAAAATTCTGTTTTAAATCTGAACGTGTTCAAAAGTGAACTTTTCGCGTCGTATCATGCAATCAGATCGAGGGCGAGCAGATGGTCAGCTCGCTACATTCCAACGTGCAACTTTAGGGATATTGTTCTTGCCGTTCCCGTCGCCTTGCCATCCTTGTATCTTAAGGTCCTTTTTGACACAAATTCGAATTCAATCCACGGGGATTTTACATTTTGGGAGTTACGACTTCACCCGATTTGCGTAAAGTAACAGATGCAAATAGAATAACAAACAAAAAATATTCCGCATTTTACAGTACATACAAAATAATTTCTGCTCTTAAGATCGAAATTGGCTGCTCTTTTGCTCACATCGTTGAACTGGTGTTCATCACCTAAATTTATTTGTTTTGTAATTTGTAATTGTACTAATAATATGCATGAAAAAATTACTCGATTCTGTTTTGTTAGGAGCAGTGCAGAGAAAGTGTAACTCCAGTGCAAAAGGTGTAACACTAGTGCAAATTACAAATGTTTTTCGATTGGTAAAGAAACAATACTGATTTCTATAGCAACATGTTCGCGTCGATGGCACGTACACAAACGAGTTCTTAACAAAAATAGTTAATGGCGGGCGATGGCGTACGCATTGAGTAGGTTTTCTGAGCGCCAAACCAGCTCTAAAAGCAAAACTTCGGTCTGTGAGAAACACTGCTTTTGGTTGCCCGTTCAGAAAACAGGGTGATTTAAGAATGAAAATTCCACTGATATGGAAAAATATGATCCGAGAGCCAAACACTTTGCAAAACATACGATCGAGTGGATGATTTTCATGACAAGGTATCTCAAACGTTTTGCTTGTAAATCATTAATAAGTAATCATACGGATTTTTCTCGTTCAATTTGGAGTTAATTTGCACTTGTGAGTTTTTCAAAAAGCTGAAATTGCACTCGCCAAAGCTCGTGCAATTTCAGATTTTTAAAAAACTCACTCATGCAAATTAATTTCCAATTGAACTCGAAACTGTATGATTACCTATACAAATAACCCCACCCCTAACTCTCCCCTCATACATCCTATTCTCCGTCTGTATCTACCCTTCCCCTCACATCATTCCATTTTCTACCTGTATCTATCCCTCAACTCATACCTTCCTATTCTTTGTTCGTATTTACACCTCCCCAAACATCTTACCGTTGTCTACCTGTATCTACCCCTTCCCTCATACCTTTCTATTCTCTACCTGTATCCACCCTTTCCCTCATACATTTCTATTATCTACCTCTTTCTACTCTCGTTTTTTACCTTTCTACTAACCACCTATATCTTTCCCTCACCTCATACTTTTCTATTTTCCACCTGAGTCGTCTTTTCCCTTCATACCTCTTCATTCTCTGCCTGTATCTTCCCTTACCCTAAACTTTTGAATTCTCTACCTGTGTCAGTCTCTCCCCTCATACCTTCCTATTCTCTGTTTGTACATACCCCTCCCCAAAAATCTTTCCATTTTATACCTGTATCTTCCCCTTTCCTAATGCTTTTTTGTTCTGTATATGTTTCTACCCCTCACCTCAAACCTTTCCATGCGTTTCGTCCTAAAAATTGGTTCTTAACGTCCCCAGGTCCCCAGAGAATTTCAGTTGGAAACACGGAACCTTGGGAGAGGCCTATGGCTATCGGCATGATCACATCCGATGGTTGGTCGTATTATCATACAATTATCCTAACTCTTAAGAATTCTCCTATCTATTTATGTCTTTTCCCTAACTGTTAACCCTTTCCTGACGGCGCCTGCTAATTTCGTTAACTGAGGATCGATGCACTTTCGGCTGCCGTAATTTTTATTGACGACCTAAGCTCTTAAAACGAGCTTTCCAACGAACCCAAACATGACCTAATTTGATGCAGCCAAAGTTGAGAAAACTGCTTTCAAAGTTGGCTTTTTAACAAAACGAAAATTCCTCAGTTTTGACTTTCTCGTCGTCAGCAAAGAGTTAATACCTTTTCTTTACCTCTTTGGAAACCTTGAATAGATAAATGTTAGGTTGGAAAAACGTCCTTTCTTACTACTACTACTACTACTACTACTATTAATCCTACTACTACTACTATTACTACTACTACTACTACTACTACTACTACTACTACTACTACTACTATTACTACTACTACCTTTATTAATACTAATACTATTACTTCCATCTCTACTACAACAACAACTACTATTACTACTATTATTATTACTACTATTACAACTACTACTGTTATTAATACTACTACTACCATGTGCTTTTTTTACTATACGCATTAAACATCTAATGTGTTTCTTCTATTATAATTACATTTATTATATTTTCATCCTCGAATATTGCATTCTAGCGTTCTGATTGGTTCACGGACTTAATTTATTCTTGATACATTAATACTGCTCTAAATTATCTGCTGGCCTTCTATATAATACAGGTTGCTTTTTCGTAAATTCCAGGGCTCACACTGAAAATAAGAAATGAAATTCAATAACATTTTTATGACTTTTTCATAAACAAATGCTATGTTTCCTGATCTAGAAACTGCCGTGTTTCACTTGACGTTATGATGGCCATGTTGGTTTACTCTTAGCAAAATATTTTTGATTATCTCTTATTGTTCGGGACACCAACATGGCCGCTATCATGTCTTTTTGCCTCTCGGAATTTAGTAAAAACAAGAAAATTGCTTTTTAATCAATTTTTAAATGTGAATGACATCGTCTGAACACTAATATTAATAATAATAATAATAATAACAATAATAGTAATAATAATATTAGTAATAATAATAAGAATAATAATAATAATAGCCTTTATTAATAGAGGTTAAACACTCAACAGTTGTCGAAAGACATTGATGACTCTGTGGCCCTCTTTTAAATCCCTCGACAGAGTGATCGAGCAACTGGTTCTCCGGCTTAACGTCGTTATCCGAGAAGACGCGAAAGTCTAACCATTTGCAGATGTTAGAGAAAAGGCAGCACCTAAATTATCAAATATGTTAAGACCCTAAGTGTTGGTGCGGCTGGGATCGACCCCGAGCCTTCTGCACAGTAGCTGGCGTCTTAACAACTGGGCTAACCAGTCGGCGGTTACACTGAAAGACAGTGTAACGTGATTGATCATAGAGCAAAATATTCAAACTTGCTAACGTGGTGCAGATTCAACGCATAATTAAATTTTTGTTGTTTCGTGTATGCAAAGAATAAGAGGACGTGAGCGTAAAAGCGCGTTCTTCCATTACGGTTGGACCGTCTTCAGGAGGGACCACTCTATCATATAATGTTGAGACTGCCAAGATGATATTTTGAAAAGAATAGCTAGGGGAAAAAAAGACTCAATGTCGTCTCATAAGAACCTACGATTCTAAACATTAAAGTAATGCTTTTAATTATTTTTTAAAGTATATTAAAATGAAATGTGAAACTTTGTCGATCAAAATGTAAAAGACAATCCTTGCACTGCCCTCGGTGATTGATGGATACTTCAGAAATTGCTCTGGGAAGCCAAAATTAAAATTTGTATTTTCTACCTAAAGCAATAAGGTGCACTCTTTCTGATTGTCAAATCTGTATTGCAGCAATGACAGATTTATTGTTCAAAAACGATTCCCCATTCCCGGTTTTAGTAACGTGGTGCAGATTCAACGCATAGTTAAGTTTTTTTTTTTTTTTAAAAATCAAACCCTACACTGCCCTCGGTGATTGATTGATAGTTCAAAAATGTTCTCTGAGAAGCCAAGAGTTTTAAAATTTGCATTTGTCCAAAAGCAATAAAGTGTAATCTTTCTGATTGTCAATTTTCATTTGTCAGTTCAAGATTAAGAAAAATTAACATACTGTATTCCGGTAATAGTAATCCGTACGCCAGACTGAGTTTATTTATCGGAATAATGTATTCATTTAATGCAAACTCCTGACAATTATTTATGATTCATTATCGCTAAAAATAAAAAGCGTCAAACAAAACATCGGAAGCAAATATAAGTCTGTACTACATTTAACAATATTGCTACTTGATCTAAGAACTGTATATGTTAAATCGTTGCTCTCCTATCGTCGTATTACTTACCGTGTTGCTGTAAAAGCTTTACATAATCTCCGAGTTTAAAGCCAAAAGCAAGTGTACCAGCTACTAATAATAAAGAAAAAACTATATATATTCGTAGGACTGTGAAAAGTAACTATCAAACTTGTTCATAAACTCTCTAACGCAACGCGGGCTTACACAATTAAAACCCGAATTTCACTCACTCGTTCATTCACTCACTCAAGGCGTAACTATACGTAAGTTCTTACGGGTACTAGCCACAAAAATATACTCACAATAAACCATAATTCAAGAGAAAATAAAATCCGTAACTTTTCCAAGACCTCTGTCATATATTTTCCAAAATTTCACAATTTTTCAAGGCCTAGAAATTGCATTTTAGATTTCAAGGATTTTTTAAAGCCGAAAGAACCCTGGCACACTCTCAATCGAGTCTTGTTTGTTGGTCTACTCAATCCAAAACCTCTTCCTAAACTCATATTTCTCGAAGCGAGTATCAGGTTATTTCCTTTCCCCTGTCACGAAGCCATTCTACTGCAAGTTTAACAAAACTCTCTTTTACTATAGAGCCTGGTTATTACCAAGTTGGGGAGTTCGGGATCCGACTGGAGACAATTCTTTTAACAAAACTAGCGAAAACACAGGTAATGTATATGTTTCTTTTTTCTTATTTTCCTTAAATTTGCCCTGAAATTTCTTATTGGTCACTATAAATTTAAATTGAGAAACATTTTGCTGAACTAAAACTTTTTTTAAAGTTATGTAGTCTGGTTCTTTGACGAGTTTAAAAACGGTCTAATGCAGATAGCTGGACTAACACCAACCTTGCTTCCAGAGCCGTAGTTTCTAAAGAGAGGAACCTGGGAACGAGGTTGAGCGCGAACATTGCCGTCAGAAAAAATTTGCCTGAGCGACTATTTTGTTCATTCCCGTCGATCACGAGATGCATATTTCCGCCCAACAGATGTTTTCAAGAAATTTTGAAACAGCGAATTTTCTCACCCCGCGGATTTGACCCCTTACGAACCACATCCGCTAGGCGACTTGGTCCCCCAACTACCACATCCGCTTCCAGATTCGGTCCCCCCTATCGAGACTCTCGCGGATTTGGTCTTTCCATAAAAACATTCTATAATTGGGAGTTCTTCGCTACAGATTTTGCAAATATTTAATTAACATTTTACTAAGCCTCATTTTATCAAAGCTAGTATTTTGGATAACAAACTGATAACAAGCGGCCAAGTAAAAAAGAGAGATTTGAATGAAAAGAAACCGAACAACATTTTCTGTTTTTAAAGCAGTAACACATTCAAATGAATTTTTAAAGAAAAATATTGCTCAAATATGTAGCGTTATTTTAACGAATTATGTAAATATTAGCTTGCCTATCTTTACTTAAAACTCGTTCATATATTTTCTCATCAGCCATTTTTTAGCCTTCTTGGTTCTTTCAGGATATTCGTGATCATCGGATAGGTAATCAAAGAGTTTCTGCTAAAGTTGATTTTCGGACATTGTGCACAATTATTGCTTATGGCGAGATGTCAATGGTTTTGTGCACTGTATATGGTTGGAACTTTAGATTCACTATAAAACAGCTCAACACGATTGGTTCGCCGCAAGATTGAAATTAGTTCGCGATTGTGTATTTCTAAACTCATTATTACGCCACTCACAAAAAATGCGCACACCGTTATGATATACATTTTTATTAATCTTCATTTGTGATGGACTATGATAAATTTTTAACTTTTAAATCATAAACGTGGCACACAGGGTGGCACATTACTATTGAACAATTAGACTAAGAGCCCGAGTTTTCTTCGAGCAAGTCGAATACGAGGGAGAGTAGTCTAATTGTTTTAGTATAAATTTACAATGTTCTCATTGCAAAAAATTGTGGAGTAACGTTTAGGAAAAAAATGTTTATTGTGTTTACACTGTGCGCGATGTGCACTGAGGTGTGAGACAAACTCCACGTGTTCAAGAAGTTCACAAGACACGGTTCATTCAGCTCACGGCTTCATTTAGGCGAGCAAAAATTCAAAGTCGGAGCTCTTTTTTAAAAACATAAAAGCGTTTTAAAAAGGTCAACATGCAAGGTCTATTGTTATGGGCGCTTTTAATGAATCTTTTAACCATCGCTTAGATGGCTTTGAGCAAAGACTCGCCTTGAAGAAACTACCATCTTTCTTACGGATACGTAGGTAAAACGTTTTTTAGGGATTCAAACAGTTTGCTGCTTTTCTATTTCCTAAACTGGAACTGTATATTCAGGGCGAGTTCCTAGCCATTCTATATTAGTGTAGTATGAACACAATGAGTTAAGCTTCAAGTCAATCTTTTATTTCAAGTGATAAATTTCGGCTTTTTTTGAAAGAAAGAATGTTTCTGTTGAACAAAATTCTATGTCAAATGCATATATACATGTATTTTACCATTAAAATTTTCGATTACATATTTTGTCGCTATTTTCGTTTTTTTCTCGAACTGCTATTTCAATTAAATATTCAACTTTTTGGTCCGAAATTCCGGCAAATTGTCTCAACGCGTTGTTTCCTTTTTTTTTTTCTCAAGGCAATTCTTGTCAGTCATGTACAAGAAGCTTGGTGATTGGTCAAAATTGATAGAAGAACGTTTTTCATTGTAAATTTATACTAAAGTAGTATAGTAGATGTACTTAGCACAATCAGAAATGACTAAAATAATTTAATTGCGTTCGGCGATAGGAAAACGCAATCATAATCTTGCGCAGGCGGAAAAAATCTCGATTTTGTGGTTGATCCAAATCGACGCCATCTTGGATTTCTCCGAGAGGGTCTGAGTTCCACTCCTGAGCAGGCAGAAAAAATCTCGATTTTGTGGTTGATCCAAATTGACGCCATGTTGGATTTTTCCGAGAGAGTCTGGGTGTGGGTCGTTTAGGCCAGTACGGCATGTAAGCTTACCATGAAATTACACAACAGTTTGATTTCTTGTTTGTGCGTAAATAATTAACTGTTTTTACATAGGACTATTTAAAAAGTTTAATCCATCTAGCACGGTTCTAGAAATTCACCATCCTATCCAACCTTTAAACTATCGAACGTACTTCACTAATCTATGATTAATGCTAGTTTAATAAGATAATTTGTCTTTTGTCATCCCAATTGTTCAAGATTTATATAATGCATATGTGAACAGATATAACTAGAAGAATGCTGATATAACATAAAATTAAAAAAAACAAACTAAAAAAGCACTGAAGGAGCGCAGACCTCCGCCAGGCATATTGTGATTCACACACAAAAAAAGACGGGACATGTACTATAGAAAGGATCCTAGCTATAGTTAACAATTAGACCCGTATCCCTTAAGGGTTCGCCTCATGGGCTATTTACTCGTGTCCCTTGAGAGCGAAGGGTTTAATTGTTTTAGTATCAACCAACTAGTCGGACAGAAAATGATATAAAAAGCTAGCAAATGCAAGTTGAAGAAAGATTTATTTTGAAATAAAACGAAAGAAAACGTTCGTTTTTCGCTACTCGATTACTATTACTGATGTTCCTCTATTAGCATAGAAATTAAAATGGAGGATTTGCATTAGTCCACTAGTTAAGTGGCACTAATAAATATATATTGTCATTTCCTATTTGGGTCACAGCCATTCCTTTAGACTAGCGTTAGCGTCCAGTGAATTTGAGATACAGCCATATCAAGAAGCACAACAGTTTAAAGTGTACCAGAATCTAGGATTTCTTGTCCCATTTTTGACAATATCTGAAAATTTCATCAAAACCCGTCCACAACTGTTTGAGTTATGTTGCTAACTAACGTTCATACATACAAACAAACAAACAATTCCCAGCAAAAACAAGAGTTATATAATACATACATATATATAATGTAAATATAAAGTAATAATACCTATACAATAATACATAATACATATCTATTATACATAGAAAATAAGGCTCTCAATGCTTGCTTTACACGTACGCCTACGCGTGGCGTATTTTTTTATAGTAATGACCTTACTAGGGGGAACAGATCCACCGGGACACCTGCACACGAGACTCATAAACACTGCATGTTCAATGCTGAAAAACCTGAAAGCTCATAAAGGTTAATGTTAAACTCTATTGCCACTTTGCAGGTAGCATTAATATTAGTGTTCTTGTACTGTTTTATTTATGGATAGGAAGTGCAGTTTTGAGAAGTTGTGTGCAAAGAGCATTTTTACATGATACAGTTTTGAGAAATTGAGTTCAAAGACCATTTTTACATGATACTAGTAAATACAATCTTACTAGTAGTAACAGAAACAGTTGTACATTCGTTACCTGATTTATTGAATCCCAATCCCAATTTACAAAAACTCTATTTACAAATGGACAAACCTTAGTGGACCGCTTTAGACCAAACAAGGACTGGTTATGTAACTCATGATCAGCAAGCTACCAAGAAGATTACGTTTATATCTCAAAGCCTTTTGTCATCTGTGCAATGTACACCTCACAATTCAAATGGAAAAAAATGAATAATGAATATATCAAATTAACTTTCAATAGCTTAGATTACTGAAAGTTATCAAGTTTCCATACCAGTCAAATCTGTTAAGGAAATTTGGCAAGCTACAAAGAAGATTACATTTACATCTCAAAGGCTTTCGTTATCTGTGTACGGCTAACGTCACATTTCAATAGGGAAAAGGAGAACAATAACAAAGAACAAAGAAAGCCGTCAAGTTTCCAAACCAGTCAACTCTACTAAGTGTGATTGTAATCAATTAAAATACAGCAAAAGTTTCCTAGTTTTGTTGTTCTCAGCCAAAATAAATAAGTGTTTCAATAACTTGTTTTATGTTTTGTATTGATTGATATAGAATAACTTTGATGGACATCAGTTCTTGACCTTCGAGCCGATTACTGTGGTTAGTATGGATGTGTTTACTTGATACCGGATCGAGTTTTGATGTGGTATGAGTTTGCTCCGGTTTATTCATTCCCCCTCCCCTCTTTTAACTTTATATTTGAATGCACAGTGTTTACACGAGTCAGGGATGAAAATGAAGTCAATCCAGATCAGCGAAAACCCAGTTATTTAGTTTAGTTCGGCTTTCGATGCAAATTGAATCTTTCAATCCAGTACGAATTCTCATCCGGGATTGATGTAAATAAAGACCGAGGTTCACTCCTGAACGAAATTGGCTCACGTACCGGTTAACGCATGTGGGCCCTCTGCTTGGTCAGGCATCGTTCTAGTAAGAGTTCGTTTAGAAACAGTTCCATGTAAACAAGGTACCAACTTTTGTTCTTTATTTGGATTGAACTCGATCCGGTCTCATTTAAACACACTGTAAAAAAGAAATCAATATTGCAAGTATTATGTTTAGCTTTCAAAGTCCAAAATTTGATAACCGAGATAAGTTTGAGTTTTTCTCAAAGAATAACTTGAACATTTTTGGAATGATCTATCCATCATAAACTGCAGTTTTAGCTCATTACCTGTAAATCACATTCATGGGTTTGTAAGTCTTTTTCCTTATTATTCACTATATTATATAACTAAGAATAATTATGCAGTAACGTGAATATTTAACAATTATTCCAAGAGCGCACGTTGGATATGAGGTAATAAATAGGCAACGAGGAGTATAGCGCCGAGTTGGCTATAATGATCTCATCTACAACAAGCACGAATGGAATAATTGTTTTATTAAGTTTCATGAGTTTTCCGAACTTTTAATAAATTGAGAAACAAGATGTTTATGTTAGTTTCCATATATGGTCATTCGGTATATGAGCTGATAAACAAGATTAAGTGAACCAATCAGAACGCTAGAAACGCAATATTCGAGGTTGAAAATTTGATAAGTATAATTATTACGATTCCTAAATATAAATACACAGATTACAATTACAGAAATATATAGAGTGTTTTCACCTGACGTCACGGCGGCCATGTTAGTGTATATTCTTAACAAAATAATTTTGAATATTTCTTTTGTTTGTACACCAACATGGCCGTTATGTCTATCGTCTTTTGTGTCTCATGGGATTGTGAGGAAACGCTCTAATCTATATAATATATAGCTTTTAAAGTGAGGAGAGCATTTGTTCGTTGAAAATGACTTGCAATGCGACTAGTAAAATTTAATATAAGACTTACAAGAGGAAATGCGTTTCCACAGAGGATGTTATGTCCTATATAGCTTTTGTCAATTAAAGAAAGGAATAAAATTTTCAAAACCCTTTTTAAGGCTATTTTCATAACTTTCTAACTGAAAAAATTATTTGTGGCGTTAAAAAAAGAATATTGATATAGTTTCATTTACACGACATCTTCTTATGTAGTATCTTACAATTAAAAACCAAAAACTAAGTATATATTTGAAAACAAATAAGGATTGTAATCGTTTACTTGCACACATTTTGGGCATCCTGCTTATGAATAGTTACTGTTTTGCTATTTTCTTTCAGCAGCATTATAGTTATGTTTCTTTATTATTCCTTTTGAACCCAAGGGCCGTTACTATATTCAAATTAGTATAGTTTGGGACTATGTCCTGCTGTTTCATCATTATATCTATGCGTTTTGAAAGGGAACATACACGTTCGCAGTACCAGGATAGATGTAACATATCTTCTTTCTTAGTTTTAGAAATTCGGTGATGGTGAAAATATTAACACCATTGATGTTGTTTTACCTGATAATGATTATGATGAAGACAATGATAATTATTGGTATTTTGATAATAAAAGGTGACCGATGAGAACAAAAATTAGATGGTATAATCAATATAAAATGTAGGTTTTTTTTATCAATGACAGGTACCATATGAGAACAAACTTATCAACTTGGACTTACTAACACCACACGAGGTACAGCTAATTCTGTATTTATTAATTTACAACCTTGCGAATTGGTTCCATAATTTACGTTGATAAGTAACCTTTATTCACTCGAAAACATCCATATGTGTGTTTAGTTGAAATCTGTAACATGTGTTCAAAATATTTTAAATCTTTTTTCAAGTACAGCTATTTTGTGGTCTAAAGTACGGCATTTTAATTGTATACTTAGTTTGCAAGACGCTCTAGAAGCGTTTACTGGGCTACCTTTTGTTCTAGGTCCCTCTTCTCCTCATAACACAGTACTGCAGATTGTTTTTATATAACAGGACGCTCTAGAAGCGTTCACTTGCATGGGCTACCTTTTGTTTTTCAGGGACCGCCTCTTGTCGCAACACGGCACTGCAGTTTGTTCTTATATAACAAGACACTCTAGAAACGTTCACTGGGCTACCTTTTGTTCCAGGTCCCTCATCCTCACAACACAGTACTGCAGATTGTTCTTATATAACAAGATGCTCTAGAAGCGTTCACTGGGCTACCTTGTGTTTCAGGTCTCTCTTCTCCTCCCAACACGCTGGCGCTGCAAGGAGCCATGGGATACACATTTTGTCTCTTTGACAAAAAAAGACAAACCGAATTTGTAACTTGGCTTACCAAGTATTTTGTTTTTACCGCTCTTGCTTCATGTTTGATCATCAAGTCATGTATCGGCCTGTGCTATGCAGGTGGACTCGAAATGCGTATAAAAAGAGTTCGTGTCTTTTAGTTCATGGTTTGTTATTGTGTTCTACGCTGGTGACAAAATGAACTCGAAATTTGTATCATGAACAAAACGAACCCTTAATTAACCCTTTCTTGACCAGATTTTTGTGGGCTTCCTGACATGTGCATTTGGATCTTTTATGTGATTTTGGTGTTAGCATGATGTCATTATGACGTCATAATACGCTTTAATTGCACGAAATGCTGTAATACTGTATTTCTTTCAAAATTTAAGGTATGCATCTCAATTTTTATGTTCTATGTGTCTTAGAACACTAATATGTCTATAACAATTATTGCTTGTCAATGGTAACGGCACAGACGTTAAATGACGTCATAGCAATAAGTCATTGATACGGCATAATGGCTTGAATTTCTCAGAATTTTAAACTAAAGCCTCTTTATCGCTTTTTTTAATCTTACAATAAAAACTATGATCATCTTTGAACTCAGAATTAGAATAACCGAAAAAAAATTCCAAACCTCGATATGCCTTTTAATCAGAAGAAGTTAGGAATTCAATTTTTGACTGAGCGCAGGAAATTCGTACCTGTGACGTAACAGTAGGCAGACGTCCTTCGCTGTCGTTAGTATTTTATAATGAAAAGCGTGACAAACAGTTTAAAACTGAATTTCTCATAAACGAAGAAAATATTTTGCTGGCAGTGTTGAGTATCACCAAAGGGTTCAATGTACTTTTTACCTAAATGATAAAAAGTTAGACGATTTAGGGACTTACAGTCCCAGTTGAATTATCACGTTCTCCGAACTTGAGCCCATATTTCAATTTTAATCTTCAGTAGATTGCTTTATTTCATTTTTTCAGTAACAAATGTTTTATTTTGTATTTGTTATGTAAGGGGAAGTTGAATGTTGATAATTTATTGGGAGTGAAACGGTTAACTTATCTTAATGAGTAGTATTTCGATTATCAATGCATGTTAATATGCTAACTAGAGTTGCCATCATTTTCTGTTCCTCAGATAGAATGGTTGAACAATTATAACAAGAAATCACGTGAGAAACTGGGAGTAGAAATGCAAAGGCAGGGAAAACACGAATTGTACAATTGGCTTGTTGAAAAGACTCAACCAATCACATATAAAAAGTTCGGAAATGACGCACAATCCATCACCCATCATACGTATTCATTGCTCCTTGGTCTGTTTTCTCTTTTCCTTGTTGTATGAGTTTTAGTTGATGCTTCAAACTTTACGAAAAGTGGTATCAAAGTACAAAGTTCTTAAACTTTTTATCAAAACTGATTGTTTTTGTAAGTTAAGTAAAAATTAAAATAACAAGAGCATATGTCTGGTGTGCTCACGTAAAAAAATATACATAAAGTTACTTCATTAATCCTTTATTAGCATGAATAAATGTTTTGTAACGGGCTGCTTTTGATAGAAACCAACACGAGATTGGACCTGTCTCTGTTTCGTAACACTTAGAGGTTGAACCACGGCCGACGGGTTTGTGCGGAACTGCAAGGCGATTTTCAGTACGTTTTACAAACTGTTACTTTCAACAAAATAGAATAACTGAAAATAGATATTGTAAATTGAGGATTGAGATCAATTTTACTAATAGGAAGCATGTGTTGATGTTTGTGAATCAATTGATTTATATGATTGTAAAAATAGTATGTTTTTCAAAAGTTGATTTATGTTTTCAAATTAAACTGGGAAGGCATTAAATGCTGTCACTTTCCAAAGACATAGCTATGCGTCTCTTTGCTTAAAGTGCATAATTTACGATATAACCTTTTTTTTGCCCTATAGTTCTTTCAATAGGGTACCCTTTACCTTTTTCATGACGCGTGAATGGGCCTTTTACTTGCTCGTGACGCGTGAAAAAAGAATTTAATTTCCCGTGACTCGTGCACTTTTCATTTCGTAATTAGCATCCTAGAACTAGTGTGATTCGTGAATACAACGTGAAACGTAATTAATTTCTTTGACAACAGGTACATTTTTCTTAAAGTCTTAGAAAGCAATATCGAAAGGGGAGACTAGAGCCTGATTTAAAATTTTTTTGATTTTCATAATTCGTGCACAAATGTTTTCTGAATTGGAAGACAATCGAGTTTGCAGCAATCTTCAGGCAACTTGTCAGCGCGCACAGCCTGTTGTGAAGTCCACGGCAACTATTCAAGTCGAGATCTGATGAACAGCATGTAAATTACTACAAATATATGATATACATCTTCAAGGTGATTTTTTTAAAAATTCAACAAGACTTTCTCAATTGCGTATTTATTAGATGTCGGGCATAGATAAAAAGATTGATACAACATAGGTTTAAGGATAAAAATTACTTTTATTTAATTTTTCATGTGAATATCTCAAACGAGAAAAAGAAATAGTAGTTTTGCAGGATCCTTTTTTTAGGAGAGATGGCATGTCTTTATTGTTTATGCTTAAGTTTTACGTGTAATAGCTCTATTTGTTTTAAATTTTATTTTTGCGTAAACGTGAACGACATTCGGAATAATTTTATTAGGATGTGAAAAAGACATATATTTCCACGTCATTCATGAATCACAGAGGTATAGGGTACCCTAATTGATATGTGTATAAAATCACTGTAGTATCAAAAATTCCCAAATTTTGTCGAAAAAGTTTCCCGGGGAATGGGGTCTATTTGACTTCCTGTGACGTCATGTTTTTCGCGCATTTTCGAAATGACAAGTTTATTTTATTGCTCCAGCAACACATATTTTTCCACCTTTTAACCTAAGGTTCTCAGTGGGCACCAAGATTAATTATCCAGATCCTGCTGGTTCGCTAGGATTTACGTCACGCAAGAAACAGGCTTTTGCTCCCTCAAGAACTTCAGACCTTCTATTCTGCACGGTTTTGCTTAATCCTTTAGTCCCAGTCGGTTTTGTCAAATTCTCTCAACTTAAGGGTATTATTCAAATGTTTGAGAGATATTTAAAATTAATCTTTAAGTGTTTAATCTGTTTGATCAATACTCATTTTGTAAGGAAAAGTGGGGTACTGATAACTACTAGGACTGAAAGGGTTAATGTAAATGCACTATGATAGTGATGTTAAACTTTTTCTCCCCTCTCCTCCCCCTTGCGACGATAAATGCTCAGAATTACTAATATTTGTACAAATTCTTTAGAGCTAGATGTTTTATTTGCACGAAGAAATGTGGAATATTTTTGATTAACTGAAGAGGAAAAGCGTTAAACGAAAATAAAAAATCAGGTGCATTAAAAACTTACATCTTGTACAAAAATGTAATACTTTATTCCAATAAAAGTACTTAGCAAAGCAATGCATTTCGAATGTGTTGCGGAGAATTACAGACGTCATGCAGTGATTTTTGTATTTCTGAAATGTCAATTAACTTTCCAGATTTCTTCTCCACAAACTATGAATTTCACGAATATCTTAACCTAAGTATTTGATATTACATTTTGGAGTAATCACACGCGCAATAAATGACCTGGTCTTTTTTATAATTGAAATGCTGTACTGTTCAGTGAAACATTGCGTTGCAGGAAAGGATGTTACGGAAAAACACAGCATCTTCAGTCAAATTTTACAAAGATGCTTTTACCCTTGGATCATCCACTACTTCTTCGTTTAACAATTTTTTTGACTTCTGCAGACGAATAACCACATTCTAACAGCAATTCTACTGTGTCAGCTCCTAGTCTCGGTGAAATCTTAGCTTTTATATCACCCGGTGTCCGTGAAAGCCTGGGAGCAGGTACAGGCTCGAAATTTTGTTCAAGTTTGACAAACGTTTTCCGTTTTCTGTTGTGGGAGAACACCGCTGCCTCTTCAAGGGTGAACACCGGCGTCACACAGGCGTCTTAGTGGGAAAAAAATTCGCCGCACTCTGAACGGGTTGTAGAAGCAAATAACTTTTATAAATTTTTCTTTTATATTTTGCCACTGAGAAACTTCCATTTGAGAAGTAAGATCGACTTCATTTAGATTCAGCCCTAAAGACGAATAAAAATTGAGAAAGAGAGGAGGAGTAAGTTCTAAATTGCAAAACAGTATCTTTCTTTGCCGGTAGATCAAAAATTTAAGCGCTTTAATTAATGGAAAACTTGGAAAAGGAAATGGACGAACAGATGGAAAAAAAACTGGCCAATGGGAACTTTGCGTTTCCTGGGGAACAAAAAAATAGGCCATTTCCGAGTTCTCTTGTGCCTTAGGTTCAAGAAGAGTATAAGTACAAAACCTTTCAGATAAAAAAGAGTTCTATATTCAGTTCTATTTTCATGCAAATCGAAGTCATTCTCGTAAGAATAAGCTTCGCATTGAGACAGAGGCAAAAGGGAACTCGGAAATGGCCAATTGGTAAATGATTCAAAGTTTGCAAAGGCCCCTCACATTCATTGTTTTTTGCTCCAGGTCGCGCGTTCATTCCTTCTTCAAACTTGTCAATTTCAAGAACGCATTTGGATTTTCGATAATAATAATTGTAACAATAATAATAATAATAACAATAATAATAATAGGCTTTATTTAGAGAAGGTAAACACTCAACAGTTGTCGCAAGACACTGATGACTCTGTGGCCCTCTTTTAAATCCCTCGACAGAGTGATCGAGCGACTGGTTCTCCGGCTTAACGTCCTTATCCGAGAAGACTTGAAAGTTTAAACATTTGCAGATGTTAGAGAAAAGGAAGCACTTAAATTATCAATTATGTCAAGACCCTAAGTGTTGGTGCGGCTGAGATCGAACCCGAGCCTTCTGCACAGTAGACTGACGTCTTAACAACTGGGCTAACCAGGCCGTGGTTACACTGAAAGACAGCGTAACGTGATTGATCATAGAGCAACATATTCAAATTTGCCAATGTGGTGCAGATTCAACACATAGTTAAGTTTTTGTTACGAGTTCCCGTATGCAAAGCATAAGAGGACGTGTAAAGGCGCGTTCTTTCATTATGGACGGGCCGTCTTCAGGAGGGACCACTCTATCATATAATTTTGAGACTGCCAAGATGATGTTTTGAAAAAATAGGTAGGGAAAAAGAAGAATCAAAGTCGTCTTATGAGAACCTACGATTCTAAACATTAAAGTAATGCTTTTAGTTATTATTAAAAATATTTTAAAATGAATAGGGAATTTTGTCGATCAAAAAATCTCAAAAAATAAACCTTACATTGTTGGTGATTGATTGGTAGCTCAGAAATTTTCTCTGAGAAGCCAAGAGTTTTAAAATTTGCGTTTGTCCAAAAGCAATAAGATATAATCTTCTGATTGTCAATTTTCATTTATCAGTTCAAGATTAAGAAAAATAAACATACTATTTTCCGGTAATTTTTATACCGTACGCCAAAAGTTAAGTTATCGAAATAATGTATTCATTTAATGCAAACACCTGACAATTATTTATGACCATTATCGCTAAGAGTACAAAGCGTCACACAAAACAACGGATGCAACAATGACCCTGTACTACATTCAACAATATTGCTACTTTATCTAAGAACTGTACATGTTCGTAGGGCCCTGAAAAGTAACTACACTCTTTTTTTATAAGAACGTCTTATTTTTTGGCCGAGGCTGAACGTTCTTAAATATTTTGGGGATTTCAGCCTCAAATATTCTTAAAATGTTCTTAGTTTAAACATACGTATTTGGTCTACCTATGTGTACTTCATGGCTAGAAATTTCGGACACACAAGCGCTTTAGACACGGCCAGTAAGGTTAATATCACGTTACATTCGACTTCGATATTTAACGACTTTTGTATGAGTACCGAATTAAAATCAGGCCTAATTTATGAATACAATAAAAATTGCAGGTTCTTCACAGCCAATTTGCTAGCAATCAGTAAAACTTAAAAGACAATCCGAAAATTCGCAGCTTTCAAGCTTTAATCGTTGCGTTTTTCAAGTAAAATGATTCGAGTGTTGTCCATAAAGGAAAAGTATGGCGGAAGGCAAAATATTACACAACCATGTATCAACACATACCGTTTACTTGAGGAAGATTGCGCACTTCTAAATGGTTTCACAGCGGCTTTCCTTGCACAAAGGCCAAACTTTCAGACCCATTTAAAAGCATTTCTCTGAACGTTATATCCAATGCGTTTTTAGAGCTTGTTTTCCGTGAATTTTTCATTGTTTTGGGCCCAAGAAACATGATATCATTTCAAAATTCTGCCAAAAAGCATCAAGTAAATCTGTACTTCATAGCTCTTCTTTTCCGTTTTTCGAGTTGCCATGTTGGTTTGTGAGCTTGGTAGCCTTTCTATTTTGAATAGAATTTAGATACCAGTCTGTTTTGCAAAACATAGGAGCATAAAACTTTAAAAGAACTGGGACAGGACTATTCGCGGGAGTTCGTTAGGCGCGATATTTTAATTATGTAAACACTGCTCAGTGTTCCGGTCTGTTGTTTTTCAATGAGAAACAATTTACTAAAGGGTTACCACATAGTTTTTTATAGGAATTTACACGGTATAAATTATTCTTTTCTCTCCAAATTTGCCTGTCTTACGTTCGGTGAGTGGCAGGTCAACTGGCCTCTATATATAAGCTCCTCCCACATTTGTCCAGCATTTATAGCCATGCTGGAAATCATTGATAATTTATTATTAACTGCACGTATGCAGTATATCCAAATTGTTTTTAAAGAAATGTGTTCGCTTAACAAGTGAATAACAACAAAATACTCCGGAACTATTGCTGTTGAATTACGTAAACGGCTTCAAAGTATTTTTACAGGACGACGGATTCGCAAGAGTAAACTACTGTACCGACAGTTGTGGGGCATTCTGTAGTTATTCATCCACCGAATCTTTTCAGCTGCAGTCGAGTAAACAGAAAAAAAAACAAAGGAAATTTGAATAAAGCTCAGTATTTTTTATGAAACGTACACATCCACTCTTTGATTTTGTTTTATTATCACAGCGTTTATATATATTATATATTTTGAATTTTTTCTTCAATTTTTTTAAACATAGCTAAAAATGACGGCATAGTCATAGATTCGCTTAAATGTTAAGTTGGTGAAAATATTCTGAATACATCAAATTTAGTAGCTCTTAGAGTCATGTACTTTGTATCCGTTAATGTAGTGCATATAATTTAATGAAATAGAAAATCGAAGTTCCTGCCCTTGTATACAATAGGACACTATTCGTCATAAAATTCTCAGTTCATTTGGTTTTATAAACGTAACTGCAAGTTGTCACTGTGAGGGCGATGAAACACTAGCAAACATTAATCCACCAGTAGCAAAGAACTAAATGATAAAAAATCTCGTTGTCGTGATTTTTAGGAGTATTTCTTTAGAAGTCTCTGAAACACGAAGTGGAATTACTCATTAAGTTCTTTATTTGGCTTATGGTAGCCAAATAAAAAGATCCGTCATTTGATTTACATAGAACTGCTGTGCAAGTTTAGCTGGAAGCACAACAGGAGACGGAACGCTTACAAACATTGCTAAGCCATTTTTTTAAACAAACTATTCAAACTATTCAATCCTGCAATTTTAATGCAACTGAGAGTCAATTTTAAGATTATTTGCATTGGATAAACAATAAATGTACTTAGCAAGCCAGGAAGCGAGTCCAAAATATTGTAAATCGCTTGTTATGCAGGCTATTCATCTTATTACGTGCTTTTCGGAGCTTAGTTCAAAATTTCAAAGCATTGTTGAACTTTTCCTTAAATATAGAAATAAATAAAATAAAAAAATAAAGAAAGAAAGAAAGAAATAAAGAAATAAAGAGACTGGGACGAGACTCAAAAAACTCGCACAGTTAAACATTATTTAGTTCTCGTTCATACGGTCGTTTTTTGACCATTGCGCAACATTTCTCGAAAAATTGATTTTTTTTCTCAATCCTGTTACTAAAAACTGAACAAGTATATTTTGTTTCTCACCCAGCAAATAATTTTTCTCGCATGGCAAATTTATTATTCTCAACTGATAAAAGAGGTTTTTAAACGCTTGTCAGTAATTTTTTATACTTTGAGATGTTGGGCTTGCCATACTCAGAGTCGGGCAATCGAACCCGGGTCTTTCGTATTTAAGATCCCAGCTCTGACAACTGCGCTACGCTGCCCACTTCATTAAAACAATTACAAACAAACCTATTTTGAATGAGATATAAACTTCTCTATTTAACAGCTCTTTTCTGCAACTTTAGTACTTAATGACAACTAAAAAAAATCAAGTTCTAATCTCTACATTGCGAGAACATCAAGTCTTACTTAGTTGATAAAAGAAGTCAATACAATAATTGTCCAAATCCACGCGCAGTGTGATTCTATCTTGGTTGGCTCACTGCTCACAGTGATGGCTACTTCAAAGTTGTCTAAGCACGCGGCGATTAAACAAGACATCAAACAGTTAAACATCGTATCTTTACCCCCCTTCCACGGTAACAAAATTACTACTTACCGATAAGAAAATCGGAACAAGCCAAACTTGCATAA
The DNA here is from genome assembly GCA_027575285.2 of Zoanthus pulchellus. Classification (NCBI taxonomy): domain Eukaryota; kingdom Metazoa; phylum Cnidaria; class Anthozoa; order Zoantharia; family Zoanthidae; genus Zoanthus; species Zoanthus pulchellus. Next base: position 20,508 of record JAOBRB020234050.1, read on the forward strand.
AACGAATAAACTGACTGTGAACGAAGGTTCTTGTGGCGACACAAGCACGCCAACACCATTCCGTTACCAAAAACTGTCAGGAGAGTTAACGTTGTTAAAAAACTTGCTTGAATGATCAGCCAGACCTTTGGAATTGGTTCGTAGTACCAGGAAGAACTAGAGTTTAAAGTAGCGCTTGAGTTATACATTTCCAAACACTTCTCTCCAGCATAACACAAAAGATTCTCCTGTTCTTTATTTTAGGGATTATATGAAATTCTAAACCTATTTTACTTGCAAATACAATTTCTTTATCATTGTTATCCCACATGGGAATTAGTACCAGACACACCTGAAGAGTGAAGTCTTTGAACCCGCCGTTTCTGAACGATTTTTAATGAAATACGTGCTTGCAAAAAAACAACAACAAAAAAACAGACTCAACTTATTTTGAGACAATGTCAATATGTTGGGACAATTACAGATTACAGCGTAACTAATGATCCTGATTTAATTGTGCTCTTAATGCTAATCAAGAATGATAAATTTATGCGCAGAAATATTTCATCGGAAGTTGTGGTGCTCCGATGTTTTCATGAAATAGACATTTGATTTTAACAGGATTTAATATTTTTATATGAAATTTTTTCTTTTTCATAAAATTAATGAAGCTCAAATATTTCTAGTTGAAACTTTGTTCTTAATTTTTTGATAATTTCAGCGACAAATTGTTTTTAATTCTGTTCTTTTTTATTTTATGCGGCTCATATCGTAAAACAATCAAGGCACTCAGAAAACGATGCATTTCGCATTTTATAATAAAATATGTGAAACACCGTGAGAGTTTTGTGATGCTAAGTTAATTTATGAGTTTTTAGTGACGTCTCCATGTAAAACATTTTTCATATATTTGGAGTCTCAGCCTGAGATTGTTCTTATCTTGTTTCAATATTCGGACAATTTGAGACATCACCAGGCACAGATTGAGGCCTATTAAAATCACCAAGAAACTAAGCTACAATCTTTGCCAAAAACATTTGGACCGATGGAGCAAAAATACAATTTTCTGGTTAACATGCACAAACTTGAAAA
>JAOBRB020234051.1:0-11800 GCA_027575285.2 Zoanthus pulchellus
CCTTCTTCTCCTAGAGTCACTGGTAAATTCTTTGTATTATTCACCCCCCTTTTAGAATTTCTGGATCCGCCACTGATTTTGTCTTAAAAAAAACTTGCCTTAGGGAAGTGAAATTTCGTAAAAACACAATTCCCTCGTGCTAAAAACATTTTTCCCATGGTACAATGCATGTGCATGATTTTACAATTAGGGAGCCTAGCCCCTGTAGAAAAGAAAATGTCGACCTATGATTAGCTCCGAGCAGTATATGAAGAACACGCTGAAGTTAACCCGAAAAAGGAACCAAAAAAAATCCCCCCTCACTATTCAATTCCTCCACCACATAAATAACTTTTTTGAAGAACAGGATTACCACAATTCGCAAGTCGAAGTTGTATCAAATTGTAGTAAACAGAGAAATCATTAACGAGGAACAAAAAAGTCGATGATAGAGCCCAAGTATATAAAAAATCAAAAATATCCTAAAGATGTCGTGGAGAGACCCGAACTCTCTCAGCCTCTTACGACAAACATAACTGGTTAAAATCACGAAATAGTAAGAATTGACTTAGTGTTTCTTAATGACTTAAATCGAAGATACCTAACTTTTGGGTTGGGAACCGAGTTGGGAGCCGAGTTTGGAACGGAACTAGAAACCTCGTTGGAACTTCGGAAAATTTCTGAAGTTGATTACCGCTGACTGGTTGAGAGTGTAATCCGTTGGACCGCATTTTTCCTACTCGGTTCCTAACTGGGTTCCTAACGCGAAAGGTAGCTTATCACACTTAACCCTTTCACTCCCAATCACTTATCAACACTCAACTTCTCCTTACATAACACATACAAAATAAGACATTTGGTAATGAGAAAATGAAAATTGATCAAACAAAGTAAACTACTGAAGATTAAAGGTGAAATTCTCTCAAACTTGTTTAATGAAAAATATGAGCCTAATAATTCAACTGGGATTCAAAGGGTTAAATCCATTAGATGAGTAGTGATACAACTGGAGCAAGCAAGTAACTTTCTGTAAACTGTACTAACACGTTATTGAATGGTTTCAAGGGGTCTTCCTGAAGATAAGAATTCACCACTGGATCTTTGCATCAGCATATTTCGTGCTTCAGCTAACACTTCACAGCCGCAACTTGTTACTTACGTTGCGCATAGCAAGAGACTAGTTGCTTCCACCGTGTCTTGTACTGAAGTACTAGAGCCTGGGAACTACATTATTGGTAAGCTCCTCGGGTTTAGAATCCTTCAATCAGTATAAAGTTTCAGCTTCGATTTTTTTCTGTTTTCGCTAAAATATTTTTAATTTTGATGGACTAATTTTTAGTTATTCTTATTCCGGAACAAATATCAGAGTATTTGCAATACGATTTCAAGAATTAGGAATATTTAATTCACTTAATTCAGAAATTTGCAATTCTGCTAAAATTTCTTGTCTAAATTAAAAACTTTCCTTTTAACTTGTTTTGTTTCTCCGTCTGTGTCTTGCCAGTGTGCAGGTTCCTGTGTTTGTTTCAGTGTGCTTGTTTCGCTTATTCTTACATAAATTATTCCACGTAATATACGTATATCCAATAAATATGTTTTCCATATTTAATAGTTGAAGAGGACATAATCCCAACAAACTCTATCGTTTCTTTAGGAACCTCCTTTCTTTGTGTTTTTCTTCTTTGAGCAATAAATGTATCTAAATATAGTTTTCCTTGCAAGATTTTTTTACATTCTTCATTGTAAACATATGATTATGTAAAACACATTAAAAATGATAAATTCAAACTGAAACTATAAAATTTGGCATTGCTTATCAGACACATGTTGTCAGTAGTTCCAGCTAAAAAAACCTTGTGAAATATTTGTTTCCGGCGACCAAGAACTTCCCATTAACCACGGCGGCTATGGCTAGTTTTAAAAATTGATCCATGTAAACCTACAAAAAGTTGTCCGAACCTTGTGCATATAGTAGTTTAATACCCTCTGGTGGAGTCAGTTAATACTTAGACGAAAAGCTTAAAACTTCTATTCTTTACACTACTTACAGTGGTTTTCAAAAATATCCTCCTATGTTAGATAATGCACCGACGCACTTTATTAGTATCTAAACAACGTTCATCAAGCACCAATTATCACAAAGTAGAGATAGCCTTTGTCTCAGATGAGTTTGTAAATTTTGGCAAAATGTCTGCTCAAATCTTCCTATTAGATCAGAATTTCTATCGACTAGTTTGCAATTATCGAAACGTTTGGTACAAATAGCAAAATGTGATCACTTTCTGTATTAATTCAGAGTTCTTTGTTTCTAGTTACTACGGCATTCAATCACTGGAAACTCGATGCTGCTATACAGCTGGATGTGTCATTGGGTAACAGCATGACAGCTAGTGGAAGTCTGTACCCTTCGTACCTTCTTGCCGTTTATAGTTCCCGTCAAGTTAGTGTTGAGCAGATTCCGATGCCTGAGTTCTGCCTGGCGGACATGCTTCTGATGATCGTTACAGCCAATGGGAAAAAGCACGAGGCAAGCTCTTCATATCAAGAATTTTATACATTCTCACATTCAAAAGTTATTTAGTGTCTCAACATAGCTGCAACCTTGACTGCACACCTACTTACCAACCTATTCATTGACTTATAGCATACAAACCTTCTTACAAACCTTTTCATTTACCTACTTACCAATTTACTCTAATACCTACCATTACCAACTTATCAACCTACTTACAAATCATAAAAATGATGTTTCTCCAACAATAAAATCAAGCTTTTGGACTATGCGTCCATCATCAGTATTGAGAATAATTTTTCGTACAATTCTCAAATGGTGTTACTTAATTGCATGTTACTATAAATAGTTCCGAGTAGTTTGGTTGTATTACCATTTATCCTGACGATAGACGCATAGGCCGAAAGCTTAATTTTTAACATTTTATAACTTTTATTGTTGGAGAAACATAATTACAATTACCCAGCAGCATATCACCAATTTTAAATTTACTTACAAATCGTTTTACGTACCAACAAACATACAAACTTAAATACTAACCCACTCAACATACAAACCTACTTACAAATAGTTTCACCTACCTACTTACCAACCTACATACCTGTTTATCTATCTCATTACCAACTTATAAACCTACTTGCAATCTTTTTACCTACCAACTAACATACAAGCATACAAACCTAAATACCAACCTACTCACCTACCTACCAACATGTTTTTTTACCTAATATTATACAAACCTACTTACAAATCGTTTCACCTACCTACTACCAACCTACATACCTATTTATCTATCTCTATTATCAACTTATAAACCCACTTATAAATCTTTTTACCTACCAACTAACATAAAAACCTAAATACCAACCTACTCACTTACTTATCCAACTTATTCTGTATACCTAATATCATACAGACTTACAAATCGTTTCACCTACCTACGTACCAGCTTAAATTAATAACTATTTATTCAACATACAAACCTACTTGCAAACGATTTCACCTGCTTCCTTACCAACATACAAACTTACTTAGCAACTTTTTCCAAACCTCCTCAGCTGCCTACTAAACTGCTCATTTCTTGTCAGCCAATCAGCGTTTTGTATTTATATTATCTGTATCATCCTTGAATCACGTGTTCTGACCAACAGACTTTTCTTGTATTCACTTTCCAAATTTTTATCATCATGTAGGGCATTTCGGGAGTAACGTGCTACTACATGGCTCAGGAAATGGCAGGATTGATCGTCATTGCTGAGAACCGACGGCCGAACAGCTACCTCCACGTTGACTGTGATTGTTCTGATAGTTTTAATGTTGTGTCCACAAGGAGTGTGCTAAGGACGGCAGACTCTGTTCCTCCTTTGCACAGGTAAAATCAGCCCTTCCTGTTTTTTTTCTAACCTTCATTTTTTAAATTTTCTTTTATCTCTACTTCTTCTCCTGGTTGGAGGAGTTGATAAGATTTTCTACTTTAAGCTACAAGGACCAGGGCACGACCCTATTCTGCTTAGATTTGAATATTTGTGTGACCTTCTTTTCTGCCTAAGCCAACTCATCTTTCCATCCTTCCAGGGTAGGTAAATGAGTACCAGAATCTGTTGGGAGCCAGCCTGCGCGTAATTAGTGTCCCGTCCAGGAAGGAAGGGAGGGTGGGGTTGGGAGGGTCAAAGACTTTCAACCGTTTAATACACCTGCTCAATTGTCCAATGAACTCTGAAAATGAATTAGCTTAAGCTTGTCCCCTACCCCCCAATCCCCTCCCTGGTTGGGAGTAAGTGGACAATATCTATCTTCACCATTTCTCATCTTGTTCTTTAAGGCGTAGTTCCTCTTTTCATTTAACTGTTTCTACCAAAGATCAGGACTAGAAATCGATACTAACTAAGCCTTGAATTTTACGAAAGTTGTATAACGTTGCTTGATATAATAGATTCGAAAGTAATAAAATAAGGTATTTAATATTTATTCGATATTACCAGTTCTTTATCATCTCTTGCCAGAGATGTACGATATTAAATCTATAAAATCTAAGATCTGTCCTAATATCTTGTTTTGCCACCAACAGGCAAGTTCTCATTGTATTAACTCAGCTAGAGGGAACAAATGGTTTTGCGGTTTCCCATAAATTGGCGTTTCGTGTTTCTCCATACAACGAACTTGGAGGATATGGCGCTCACCACTCTCCCCCTCTTGGTATTGAAACTTTTGGACTTCACTGTGCAAGACCTCTGTGACGAGAGAGATAGTGAAGGGAAGACGTAATTTGAATTCAAGAACCCGACTTTGAGGCACAACGTTAAGTGTATTACGTTTTGCGCAGAGGACTGAAGTTCGTTGATCATCAGTTTCGACAATTGACATTTTATTGTTCCGTTTACTCTGTGCTAGTCTCTGTAACCATTGTCTTACGGAGCGAGTCTTCTGAGCATTATCATGTGAACATCTCTGTACATTTTTTGTCCTGTAAGATATATTCTTAGTTTCCAATAAAATTAAAAGATAGAAAAAGCTCTGCTTTACATGCAAAATAATCAACAGTAAAATCCTTAGGCATGTGGAATGTAACCTAATGAGACATTAAGTGCAGTCGTGCCAGTTATCAATCCGAAGCGACTAAATCTAGCACCAGTGCCACCTTGATAAGGTGCATTACATCATAAATCTACTATGAAATGGCGAGCCCAGCCTGAATATTAGCAGCCACGGACAGCTGTTTCAGTGCAGTAGAACGCTTGATCTTGATTACATTTTAGACTTCATTAGTACAGTATAGCGAACAAACATGGTGAGGTTCCCATGAGGCCTAAATAGGCAGAAGCATCCGATTTTAAGAGTACAGCCTAGTCAGCTAACTCTTTCGATCATGCGTAAGCTCTCGAGTTCTATTCTGCTTTGAAGAAGTTGCTAATAAGAACACGCCGAGGCACTGCTAGCCCATCAGAAGTACCGAGCCCTCGCGTCTATGCTTGCCAACATCTGAGCTCACTATTTTTATGGAGATTTAAGGATAAAGTTCGTTACCAACGTGACCGTACTGCCCATTTTGGTGGCTTCAAGATATAGCTACTAGCATATACGTATGCATGTGCAAAAATACTCGATTTTTATTTTAAAAAATGTGTCAAAATATTTCACATAGCTTTAATTGCAAGGAATAACAAAGTAAAACTAACATTGGATGATAATCGCAAGAATTTCAACTCTTTTCAAAAAGCGCTTAATTAGCTTGCTTGCAGAATGAATAGCTGGCTATGGTTATCTGAAAGACATAATTTTCGAGTGGGATCAAATCCTTTACGTCTGTAGCAAGCTAACTAATTTGCCCTCTATTAAAGCTGCTTTTTAACTTTGCTTTGGGGGGTGTATATTTAACAGATATTTCCCCAGGGGGAGGTGACTTGTGGTGGATACAGTTACCGTGTCTGAGGGAGAGAGTTATTTACCAACAATATAAGATAAAAATGCATTTTATTCTTTTTAAAAAAACAATAGTTTAAACGAATTATTTAAATTTTTTGCACGCGCCTCTCGCCATTTTGACTTCCACTTCAAAATCAATTATTAGTGTTAAATAACACTAGTTACAGGCGCCAATCAGAGCGCGCGAAAAAAGATATTAGTTACTTTGTGAATACTAATTAACAATTATTCCTCGAGCCCGAATGGGCTCTGAGTCAATAGTCCATGAGGCCGAAGGCCTCAGTAGCTGAAGTGCCCTAGTAGCTCAACCAATCAGAACGCAACATTGATAATAGCCTACTAGTTGCATTTTACTAAATATATTTATATAATCACGATAACGTGGTACAAATCTCACTAATACACACAAGCAATAAAAATCTTAAATTGAAACGGTAATTTCACTGTGTATGAAGTTCGGCTGCGTTTCGATTTAGTTTTAAACTATACTTACTATATTTTTAAAATAACATCATTTGACTGTGTTGCACATGCGTGCTGGTAATAATGTGGGAATCTGAGCCTGTTTGTTATCTGTGTCGTGCTGATGAGGCCCAATAAGGCCGAAACAGCTGTCCACGGCTGCTAACATTCAGGCTCACTCTTTTCTTAAGGGTTTTCAGTACGGGCTTAGTCCCTCTAACCCGCGAGGCCATAGTGCCCTACTTTCCAGCATGCATGTGCAACACAGTCATATCTTATAGTCCAGCCACATCTCACAAGCATTACGCATCTACTTAACATCATTTGAGTTTGGTTTACCTGTGAACAGTCAGGGAAGAGAATCCAGCCGCAGGATTGCTGTGTGTTAAACAAAGATTTTCAAATAAATAATTTATTTAACGAGATTGCCTATTCTTCTTAAACAGAGGATAATGTTTTTAAAATTGCTCGATTGGTAAAGGTCTTGGGTAAAAATTGGATTGAAACCGTTGGATTTGTTGAGGTAGAAAAACCGGATATCCGGAGAAAAATCGTCGGAGTTAGATTATCATCGACAAATCTTCGATCCAGGACCAGGAAATTTAGTAACTTTCTTTGTGCTTTCAGGGAATTATGAAAATTTAGATGATGTCTACGAATGCAAACCGGAACGCACCATTTTTTTACGTTTCACAAGTTTTTTGAAGCGCGCCTTAGAAGGCGTCTTTACGCCATCATTTTTTAACTATATGCTAATCTTGGATATCGCGTGTTATGGTAGCTTATCAGATCGCGCGAAAATAGATATTGGTCGCTTTGTTCGCAATCTTAAATTTAGGGAGTTGCGGGAATAATTATAATTGGTACAATGGAGCCGAAACCAATTGTATAATTGCACACAATTTAAGTATCCTGCTGATGAATAAATACTCGCTACGTATCCTGTAGCCTGCGTAGCGGCTGTTTAGCGAACGAGCCGCGAGAGGATTGGGGGAGGAAAGGGGAAAAACTTTCCTCTCCCAAATCCTCTCGCGGCTCGTTCGCTAAACAGCCGCTACGCAGGCTACGTATCCTGCTGATGGCTAAATACTCTCTACGTAATTCAGATTTCAACATGCATTCCCCGTTTTAACGCCGTAGAATATGGAAAGCATAGCATAAGTCATAAGATGAACTGGGTACTAAATTAATTAACCAATAAAAAAAGAAACGACATTGTTTGATTGTTACTAATATGATGTTTCGTTTGCTACTCTACAAACATTTTCAAAAGTGACCGTCGTATTTATAACAATCAAATACTGTCGTTTCTTTCTTTTTATTGGTTAGTTAATTTAGTAACCAGCTCTCCTTAATTCTTTTATAACAACTACTCATTTAAAATAGCATAAAATACTTTGGCCCATTCATCTGCTCAAAGCTGGCGGCCAATATCAGAAAACAGCCACCCTTGGAACGATTCAAGAAAACTATCAGAAAAATTAATGTTCAAAGCTTGATAGAAAACAACGATGGCTGCTGTACCTATTGTATGTCATAAAGTTTTATTATTACCACTATTACCATATAAAAATTTTATCATTATATCTATTTTATTGTAAATAGTTTTCTTTCTTTATATTCATTAAGTATTATATGTTTTTACGAGTTTTCGATATAACCACCTAAACTTTTATTAGCTCGATTTGTTATCTTTTATTGTAAATAGGTAAATATCAACTTTTTGTGTCCATTATAATATAATTAGGTTAATACCACAAAGCTAAATACTTTGACGCTTGAATAAAGTTTATTATTATTAATATTAACTGTTTTGCTGTTTATTTTGGTAACATCCAATGGCTAGCATACTACTTATTTTAAATCATGCAAACTAGGCATTGTAACCTGATTCTCTTTAAAAACTGCATGCAAAAATATGTACGCTATAGCAAGGAAATTATCCCTTTATTTTTCAGCAGGATTCTTGTTATTGTCCGATATCAATCAGTAGTAGTGAAATTTGATATCGGTTAACGTTGCTTCTTGTATTCGTTTCTTGGCATTAATCTTCAATATATCCACCCACCCCTCCCTTCCTTTTTGAAATGCGTCACGACGTCGTGTACAAAGCTTAAACAGCTCATGCGCTTTGAGCGCGCTAGTACAAAATCTAATATGGCGTCTTGTAATTCTTATAGCAAGTCAATTTTAAAAGCTCGCAAAGATGTTAAAAACCAAAAATCAGACAAAGAAACCAGTAAGGACTTTCCAGCAACACATAATGTTTTTGCTAACGATGGTAGTTTTTTTGAAATGTTTCAAAAGATGAAAGAAATGGAGCAAGCAAAAGGCGAGGACAGAAGTGGACAGGATGATAAAAATCTGAAACAAGACGACACAAGGACAAATCAAACCGACAACGAAACTTCGGACGATAGTAAACCTGGAACGTTATCCTTACAGGTCTGGTTTATTCAAGTCACAGGGCTAGACTACCTCGGTATTTTTACATTGAAGAGATTTCAAATGATAGGAGCTTGTTCTCGTGAATAAGTTTGACGTTATGCATTTAGTTTTGATTGTTACGTACAGTTTTATCATTATAACGGCTTCTTCGACTGCTTTTTTTCTTGTTGTCTTTAAACTATTTTTTAATTGTGGTGTAATGGTAAGCAAGGGTAAATAAGTTACAATACGGTTCTCTTCATTTCCTTTAAATTTTAAAATAATTTTATATAATATTTCTCCAAATTTTGCATCTCGCTGATGAAATTCTTTGTTTTGAACTGCCTGAAAGGTTTACTTTCATCGTCAACTGAAAATAAAGGTCTTTTTTTATATCGTTTTAGGAGAATCGATGCTCTCGACAAAGAAATAAGAGTCTTTAAAATTATTTCCATCATCATTGAATTCTTATTCTCTGTGTTGCCGTTTATTATTATTATTATTATTATTATTATTATCATTATTATTTTTATTATTATTATTATTATTATTATTATAACGTTATTAAATTAAATGTAAAAACTATGATTGCATTTGACCATTTTTTATCTTGTTACAGTGGCTAATGTTTAGTTGCTCAACAGCACAAGTTGTATCAAACTGTCAGTGAAACTGAATCATAATTATAATAATTTTAACATCATTTTTATCTTCATAATCAAGATTATTCCATCAATTACAGGCTAAGATATTTTACGGAAACAATCATTTACATTTAGTACTTGTCGGTTCCATACTAGTTAGATGATGGAACCGAAAAATGATTTCCAATGGTGATATGTGTTAACATTATATTCACTTCTAAAATAAAAAAAAGAGTGTGTGGAGCTCAGATAGCTATTTAAATGTACAGAACAACTAGTTTAGAATATCAATATCTAAAATATGTAATGTTTTCTTTCTAAACTGTACTTTTATTAGTTTCCTTTCTCATGGTTCTCATGGCCAACATTAAAAGAACCAAATTTAATGGTTTCCAACAGTTTCCCATTAATTTGATGCATTGAAACAAAAACTGGTTTCCTCAAATTTCTGAAATCTCCAGGCCTGAATTAACAAAATCAAGTTTTTGGTAGGATTTCGGCTATCAAAATTTTTGGTAGACAGAAAAAAGTTCATAATTGCCAAATTGTGAAATGATTTTTCAATGATATTCATACTCATTCATATTTGTATATTCATTTAAAACAATGTATTGTTATAATATTTGAAATTCAACATTATGAAATTGATATGTTAATCATTTTTTATTGTAATTGTTTAGTGTGTGTTGGATGAGTAAAATGTCAGACTTATTTTCATGTCTGTCATTTTAACGTAGTTGTGAAAATTATGATTTTATTTTGTACATTTTATACTCATTGTCTTGAAGAATTAAGAGAATTCCAGTCATTTTGCTTGAACCTGTGTAAATCTTGGTTATAATTTTATGATGAAGTAGTTCTACATATCTACATAAACAAGGCTATGAGTAAGATATGGTGTTTGAGGGAAAATGAGTAATAGTGAGAGCAATGAATGTATGGTGCAAAACTGGTGGAGAAAAAGAGTAAACCCAGATCAAAATTGGAATTGAATTGAATTGCAATAGATCAGCATGTTATATGGCTATGAGTAGTTGGGGGCTATTTAACAACAACCTATATTTGTATTATTTCTGTATTTTTCTTTGTTTTGATATAAAAAATGTGAAAACTGTTTATACTGTATTTTCTATTAGCTCTTGCATCTTTGGATTTTAAGATTCAAAATTTAGATTTCTCCAAATATAAGGTGTTATTCTTTGGTTTGACCTGCTTTTTGTGACTTTGGATTTCTATTGAAGAAACTGAAAAACAGCATTTTTGTGACAAATAGTAAAGTTCAATATGTTAATTTAATAAAATGTAATAAATATAATAAATGATCAATCTTAGGGCTCAGGTTTTCAAAGAAGAGAAGCCAGAGATTTGAAATCTTGAAATTTTAAGCATTGTTGTTTAATTCTGATGTTGTCAGTCTCAATTCAACCTTGATGTAGGGGAAAAGGAAACTAGTTACTGGCAAGATGGGAGGAGCATCCAAGCAGCTGGCAGCCAAGAAGAAAAGAGAGGAGAGAGAAAAAGAAAAAGAAAAAATCGAAGAAGAAAAGGTAGGAAGCTAAGCCTTCAAACTTTGCTTTTTAAGTCATGTTACTTCAGGGCAAAAAAGAGCCATAGAAACCCATCTAACCCCCTGTAAGCATAGAAAATTGACAGACTTGTTAACTTATGAGAATAAAAATGTGAAAAGACTTCACTGGATAAAGTGTCTCTGCACTTAGCCACCATTCCCCAGAATAGCTAAAAACCCTTTTTTCACTGTTTTGTTAAAGCATGTTGACCTTCAAAATAACAACATTTTTGCTGTACTCCTCCACAGTGAATGTGTTTACTGAACTGATAACAATTTTTTTGGATAGTTTATATTAAATAGAATTTAGAAAATATTTCATTTTTTTGTAAAATGTGAGAAAATGACCAGTAAATGTTTATGTGTGAAGGATGTGTGGTTTAAAAAAATACGTGAAAAACACACAAAATGTGTGGAGGTTGGAAGGCCTGGATAGACATTTTAAAAAATGTGAATGCTGTTGATGTTCAACCCACTTGCGGTGTTACACAATATCATAGAAACCTAAATGAAAACAACAATGCCAGCAACAGTAGCTAAGAACAATGATCTTGGAGAGAGAAACAGGAAATTTGAATTTGATTCATTGCCTTTCTACCTTTCAGCTAGGGTCTTATAGCAATTAGGGATAATTAGCTGCCTTTGCTCTAACTTTTGGAAATGATTAGTCCTTCACCTACTTCATCACACATAACTAAATTTTAGTTTTATAATAATAATAATATTGCATTTATATAGCGCTTATCCTTAGAGCTCTAAGCGCTTTACAGATAGATACAGGTTTTG